>JALPQI010001632.1:0-134161 GCA_025490895.1 Thaumatotibia leucotreta | reverse complement strand
CTTTCCACGGAGCTATGTCATTTTTAACGTGTGAGTGTGATAAATCTCCAAAATAAATAACGCGTAGTTTTGATCAATTGTATGACCTTCTCAAAACGTTTTTACTTTTGAATGATGCTGAGCAAGATCCACCACATTTCCCAAAATGTCGCAGAAGTTTCCTTTTTTTATTACCAGATTCCTATACATTATTGTTAACAAAAAAGGGAATGTTTCATACAGACATTTTGGGACATGTGGTGAATCTTGTTCAAAGTCATTGACTCACCAGCCTACCAATTTTTATCACTAATGAAGGCGTGAGCCAAATGTACAAGCTCTTTGAGAAATGCCCGTATACAGGTAGACAGGTAACTTTACCTAACTCCAGATCACAAGACTATCTACTTGGATCCGTTGACTAACCAAAAATGCCCTTGACGTTCACTGACTGACATTTCCTGCCTTTCAGGCGCCGGGGGGTTGCCATTTCAAGGTTGGCTGGCTGTAATACGTCGGCTCAAATTTTTAAAGATCTTTTTGCCAGCTGACTCTCTCTCACTCTGGCGGTTAAGGGGGTCATCTTGGCTGTTCAAATACGGCTTGGTGGTGAATAGCCCACCTTTTGGCTGTGAAGGGTATCTGAATACCCTTGACCGTCAAGTCATTCTTCCCTCCCATTTAGCGAATAAGGCATTGACGTTACTAGAATTATCAATGCATAGTTTAATTCTTGTAGTTTATCTATAAATATTATGAACTTTATAAACGTTAAATAAATTTTCATTTTTAGCAGAGTGGTTTCATGCAAACAAACCTTATGATTTGAGGTTATCCCGTATATATTAGTTTATTGAACATTTCGGGTATTAAATGATATTCATAATTGAAACCACTGTGTTTGTTATTTTACGGTTTTAGTTTAGCAGCATAGAAATAAAAATGCTTCACAAATAAATAAAGTTATATTTCATAAAATGTTTTACTGATCGTCAAAAGTAATTATGCAATCACATCGAATTCTGCAATATTTATTGTCATTCCAGGAATATACAGTAATTGAAGTTCAATCTACTCTTTTATCCTGAGTATTTTAGCGTTTTGGTACCCGAAATATTTCATTTCCAACGGTGCGTGTAATCGGACATTTTAATAAATTCATATATCGGCCGAGGATTTATTTTATGTATTTAATAAAACTATAGAATATTTTTTTAAAGCCGTACTACACTTGGAGACCATGTTTTATATAGTTGTCATTTTGACATGGGATTCCAAATCGTCGAGTGTACTGTAATCAGAGTTGGGCATAAAGTAATATGATTACTTCTGTAAATTACATTTGTAATCGGAAGGAGTAATTCCGATTACAAATGTAATTTACAGAAGTAATCATATTACTTTTTGCCCAACTCTGACTGTAATTCAGCAAAATACAAAACGCACGTGTAGAATTCAATTGTTTTATTTCTGACAATATTTAAAGACTATTGGTGTAATATTCAGTGATCGGCGTCACTCCTGCGACACTGCGGTATTTCGTGTAAAAAATATTCGGACATGACTGATATTTTTTTATTTAAGACTATTGTATTACACACACCCCGAACATATTTTTTGAAACAAAAACATGTCATAATGAACAAAGTTTATTTTAAAGTTACTATTCGAACCACACAGTGTGGCAGGAGTGGTGTCGGTAGAAATGGCGGTAAATTAAAAAAAAATTGGCGCGAAAAGTAGGTTCCGCATAGAAAGTTTTTATTTGCAGCTTTTTTCTACTGACCCTTCTACTTTTCTACTTTTTTCTGGTTTGCTAGATTCTAAATACTTTTTGTTTTACGCAATTATTTAGTATACTGATGCGCAATAGGTAACGTATTATGTTTATAAGTCTGTGCGTTAGTACTCTTTACAGCGATTTTGGCGATAGGGTAGCATAGATTGTCTTTTTTATTGGTATATTATTTACGTATCACAATCCTTTGTAATTGTTTCGGTTCGGCAGTAAAGCCTAACTAAACAATTTCGATTTTATGTTGCTAGAAGGCACTATGAATTTATAATGGAAATTTCAAAATATCGTCAAATCTCACTATGATGGATGGAGCACGATGTTCCAGGAAATGGTTTTAAAATTATCGTACATTGCGGAATTACGGGATAAACCGATTGGATGCTATTTGTGGAACCGATCGATCCTAGCGGGATTTGTTTCTTTCCCGCTCTTTCTGGTTATTCATTCATTAACAATGTATGCATAGTAAAATTGGTTGACTTTATTGTCGATTATTTCGAGTGATACAATAAACCACATAGGTACGCGGTGCCCACGAGGAGAAAGGAAAATGCCTGAAATTCCTGAAAACCTTGTATTCCTGAGGTTAAATAAATTTTTTTTTGTCACTTATGGTCAAATTCAATAATAAATTTGATTTGTTTGGTTATTGAGCGACTTGAGCGTATGTTTATTGTAAAAACAATGCGTAGTTTTAATCAATTGTATAATATAAATATATAAAACAAAAAAAACGATTAGTGCCTATCTCTCACTTATCATCGTTTCAATGATATTAACTCTTTGACATTTCAGCATAAATTCAAATGGTTTTTAATCAAAAACGAAAATGCGGTAAGGCATACACTTAGCCGTGGCTGCATGTTGTTTTCATAAATAATAGCATAATATATTAAGCACGCAATTTGCTTTAATTCGTTCACCATTGTCGTTTAATAATTATAATCATTTTAATTAACCGATTATAATATTAAATTAAACTGTATTCTGCGTTTATTAATGAATTCGTGTGAACAGTTCCAAATTAATTCCAATTAATCACAATGGCTGTTAAAATAGGGTTTTAACGAAACCTATTCAGACAGGTATTGTTAGTGTTTTGATTGCGTATTTTAATTACAGAATTATGCATCTTTTCTGTATAAATAGGTGACAAACATAAAGGATTGTGCAATTATTAGTATATTACGGGTTTGTCTTTAAGAATCCATACTTCTGTAGTCTTAGGGCCTACGCTAGCTTGCGCGGAAAGGACGATCATCTAATAAAAAATTGTATGAACGGCGCTAACTAGCGCGGGCGCGTGCGACGGATTTTAATACTGCTATGCTATTCTCTTATTCACACATTCAACGCTGCGTTCGTCAACGAGCTCGACGACGAGACAGCCTTCACTTCGACGAAGAGCGCAGCGCTGCGAAAAACGGTATTAACTAACGTAGAACAGCTCGTCGTCGAACTGTAGGCGGTAACTCTCGACGCAGTGTAGTTCCAGCTCACGCCGCATTCGTCGCCGAGCGCTAGTGTCCTTTGAAGTGCATTAGTGAATACCATTTTTAGGCTCGACGCTGCCGCAGCGCTGACACAGCGCTGTTAGCAAGGCGGTTTCCTTAGTGAATAACACTGCTGAGCGGGACCCGCGAGGGTGCGCATGCGGCGGGCGTCCGCGCCAGCTAATCTAGTAATTGGAGTTCGAGGCCAACGAAACTACGACAGATGCGTTATTGTCAAATCCGTCAAAGTCTCTTATGTCATTGTCAAATAAAGTTTTCAGGTTTCCACAACCTTTTTGTTATTTAATTTATTTATTTAAAAAATTTTATTATTATTATTAGGAGCCTGTATTGTCCCACTGCTGAGCAAAGGCCTCCCCCCATTTTTTCCACTTTTCACGGTTCTGTGCAGTGTCTGACCATCCCTTCAGAAACGAGTCAAGCTCATCTCGCCATCGCCGACGGGGTCTTCCGGCTATTTAAAATAATTCCTAATAAAAACATTATATACCTGTGTAATGTTTGCACGCCTTTTTGTTTAATATGGCTGTCACAACTAGGATTTTCTTAAAAACACGTAAATACCTAAAAACTTTTCTTTTCTCTTAACTAACATTGATATGACAAAATTTTCTTGTAAAGAACTTAAAATGATAAGAGCCAACGTTTCAAAACCTATTTTAAAAAGAAGTTTAATTACCAGTGAACACATACGACAGCGTGCCATATTTGTTAAGACAGTAGGTATGGTTAAATTACTAAGCAGTATAAGTACTATACTATACTATTATTAAGCAGTTTTAACCCGTAATAAGACAGGGGTTCTGAGAATCCTTTATAACACCATCAGTGTTGAGTCCTGTACTTACTGTCGCTTATTTTAAGGTTTAAAATGAGTTTGTCACATTTTTGTTGGAACAAAGTTGGTTATATACTCTAAGAGGTATATTTAAAACATTTCTTTTAAAAAGTATTTTGGCGTCATAAAGGCCTCTCGGCTTTTATGGGAGTGTACTCGATTTTTACCCTGGACTCAGGAGGATAAGTAATGAAGAAGACAAATAAAAAATAAAATACAAAAAATGCTTTCATTTTACATTTCCAAATTTCTTTCCCATTAAAACTGCTTAGTAATAATATAGTATAGTACTTACACTGCTTAGTAATTTAACCATACTTACCTATTCATTTATGTGTAGTTAAATTGCCGTACCAAATGTTATTAACACCTGAGGTGATACCAGCGCAATACCAACTTTGTTACTAATAATTGCGGATTATTAAGTTTTTATTAAAATATCTTATATTTACATGAAAAAAAGTAAATAATATAGTTTCTATAAATTAAAGAATTAAAATTACCAATAAATAACATATCTCAACGTCTGTTTTTAGAAAATAAGGATTTACTATTGTAAGAACATTTTCATTGTTGTGGCAATATTTTCGTAGATTCTTTGGCCTCGAACTCCAGTTACTAGATTAGCGTAGGCCCTTATAGACCCATAGCCCTTCAGGTTATTCCAGTTTTTGGGTTTTATATTAAAAAATGTTAATAATATCGCTTTTGCTACTTATATATTTTTTTTATGTTAAATTTTCTATCAACTACGTCTTCACACTTTTACTATACTTACATACTTCAGGAAATTGAATAGGTATATAGAAAGTGTCATGGTTTTTTTTGATGATTAGGATATAAATTTATTTTTGGTTTCAGTTCATTGTTGCCAGGACACGTTGGTGGAATTAGTTCAAATATTCAACCGTAAAAAAAGCGGTAAAATGTATATCCTGGGATGAAACGGGGTATACGTTTTTACGGAAAAAGGCTGCTTCAATCTCTTAATTTGGTTCAAAATGGGGTCACCAGCGAACGGCAACAATCAAGTCTAAAAGGGTCCAGCGCTGCCATCTATTATTAGACTCTTGTTTTTCCGGAAGCCGGCGTAGTGCTTTCCCGCCGTGGAAAGAGGGCTATATTTAAATCTGAATATGCGATGCCTATGTGGCGGAAAAGGTCTTATGTGACATTTAATTCTTGCACTTTTTATTCCCATGTACTAAACCGTGTGGAAATCTAATACGGGCGATAAATTAAACCAGGCATGCGATTCATCAGTGTAATAAGAAATTACGAGTTTTTTTTAAAGTTTCACTTAATTATGACCACACTGATTTTTTTTAAGAATTTCGGATAAGCAACGAACATTTATTTTTTTATTTTGTTTTATTTATTTTGTTGATATTAAGGTGCGGTTAAACTAAAAGAGCATTCGCTGTTCTGACCTCCCACTCTACGAAATACGATCGGTACACAAAACGTGATTGGTTGATTTCTTAGAACGGGCGCTAGAACAGCGAATGCTCTTTTAGTTTAACCGCACCTTTAGCTGTCAACGAGCGTTTAACTTGAGTGTGCTCAACATTGTGCGCAGAATTATGTCGTATGTATAATTTTGTTTCCCTAACTTTAAGTAAAAGTTATCTAAATGTACTTATTAACTTATTATGTACCAAACTATTCCCCGTTAAGAGCTTCGCCCGTGTTAGACTTGTATTTATTTTGGTTTTATTCGATGCGTGTTTTGTACAAATATTGGGATAAATGTTTACTTTATCTTTGCTGCAAGTGTTTAAACGCAATTATGGGTAAGAATGGCAAACATTTCCCTCTTTCATAAATCGTCGGCTGCTAACCAAAACTCACTATAAAAACTTTTAACTCTTAGCAACCTCTTATGTCAGAATTGAATCAGAACTGAGATACGATCTTAAATTCAAGTAGGTATTTGTTTCTTAGTGAGTTTTCATTGTCATCCGACGATATTGTCTTTGTTTCAAAACTTGCAAGTGTATATTCAGCTTTAGGATAGCTGTTTGCTTACTTATTCGGCGGATGAAAAAAATTTGGTACTTTTAAGAAAATCGTTCCGAATATAGGTACCTAAGTACGCAATTAATTTGATTTGTTTTGATTAAGATTACTGGATTTAATCATTGCAGTATATCTTAGTTTATATCCGTTATTTCTTCAAGTAATAACATTCTCGATGTAATATTTTATAACCACAAGACAAATTATTTATAATTGTTTCGACCACGAAGACATTAGATAGCAAAAAGCAGAGTAATAAATTTAATCGGATTGATTTTATTTGTGCTAAATTACCAGTCTTACCTCCTTGTAGCGTATTCAATGACCAACTTCGTAATAAAATAACTATAAGTTGTTTTTTTTTTATTTCTGAAGAGCCAAGGTTTGCCAAAGTTTTCTTCTACGTACCCCTTTCTAAAATTAAACACAACTCACGCACACGCAAGTATACAATGAAATGCTTATGGTCAGATGCTGCCCCGATTAAACTGGGTTATATTTTGCTCTTTTTGACTTGAAATTTAGTAGGTATGGCATTTCTCCGAGCGTTTCTTCGCCGTGGGTATCTCATATTTTTTATGGATATCTTGGTAGTTGTCAACTGCGTCTACCCAATAATTATATACAAAAGTTCTTGTATCTCTCACGGGATTCATGTTATAAGGCTGCCACTAAAGTCACAGTTGAAACGCTCGGAGAAATGCCCAGTAATGGTTGCTTTTTTACGAAATGATTAGATTACCCGGAAAATGTCGACAAAGCTGGCCCACGCCTTCTCCCCTTGTGAAGATATCGGCGACGTTAAGGTAGCCCAGTTTGAAAACCATTGGCCTGTCTTTATAGACTACTTATTATACTTTACTGCTACAATACTTTTTTAACGTTACTCATTACCGATTTATAACCAGTTTTTTTACATAATTGACTGGCTGGTTACGCAGTTGTTTTGTCGTAAAGCGTCAGCAATTTGGTGCGTGTGTAGATGTTATAAAATACCATTTCTAAATTAATGATGAGATAGAGATTTGTGTGTTGTGTGCTCGTAATTGTTTATCTATTATGTTTTTTTTGTTCGATACTAAACAAGACAGATATAATATGTGTTATTACTGGAATCAGTTTTAAATGGTAGTTAAATTATTTTGATTAGACTGCTGTTTGCTATTTAATGGATTAATAGATATTCTAAAGGTATTATCAAACCGGAACAGAAGGGGATTCTTAATTACTTTTGACACAACATTTATTTTACCAAGAATAGAGTTGTTGATGTACGTAGTAGTGATTGATTAATCAATCTATTGTCTGTAAGTATCTTCACTTAAGCTATGTATACAACTATTAATATATCCTACATTTACTAACGTATACACTGTTGTGTCAACAGTACTAATCCCGGTTTTATAATACCTAAGATTTAGCCAAAAATCTACCGAAAACCCGATACAATTGACAACATGCCATTTTTTGGTCAAAAAGTCATTGAAAATAGAAAAATCGGTAAGATGCGACATTCTAAAATAACAGTTTTCGATCGATCGATTATCAGATTTTTACTAAGAAATGTATGTAAAGCTTTACTGTTACTTTTTTCATTATTGCTAATTGATGCACATTTAAAAATGTAGGTAGGTACATAAATTCTAACTGTTCATAGCAAATAAATATCGTAGAAATTTATCCGGAACGTATAGGTACACACTCAGCCAGCAATTTGTAATGCATGCTTGGCGCTGTATATAGGCCATGAGATGCTCTAAAAATCTATCACTGCCATATACCGTACTACAATCAAGAAAAAACGACTTTATTACGACGTGTTAAAACCCCTCACGACTGCACTCCGATGTAATTTCAGCGATATCTTTTTACGTATTTAATTGTGTCCTAAATTGACCGCTATCGCTCATGCAACAAGGGTGCTATCTGTCTGAGTGTTATAGTGTGATACGAGATTGCGAACGTTATGGCTTCCCTTAATACATGTCCCGTATAGTGTACATGTAGCAGTGAAACGTGGGTCGCCCGAGTTTTACTCCAGTAGCGTGTCCATTGTCCTGAAACATTAAATTTAGTACTTTCTTTTTTACATCAATTACATTTGTTATGCTGAATTTGCTCTTGGAACTAACTGTTGCAGGTTTTGCGACGAAACTATGGGTACGAATAAGTAACCGTAACATATAACTTTGTTTCAAAACTTGTAGATGCAAATCTGATTTTAAAATATGTGCAAAATATTAAGTAAAGTAAGAATATTTTTGAAATCGTGTATCTCCGAAATGTTTGAAACGTCTGATTTTTTCTCGTGATATTCCATTCCATTCCACAGAAAAAGTTGTTCAGTATGACTTATATATATGATTACAATTTGAATATCCGTGATTAATAAATTAATAACGGATATTTCAAGAGGTGAACATAAATATAAGTCACGCTCTTTATTTAATACGTTTCGTATTCATTTTTTACGAATGGTGATGGATGTAGTAGCAACTGCAGGCCAGGGGCCCATTTCTCGACAGCTTGTAACTTGTAATACAAGCGGAAGTCCTTATCTAATTAATAGTGTCAAAAAGATACTTCCGCTTGTATTACAAGTTACAAGCTTTTGAGAAATGAGCCCCTGGCCAAGATGCTTTTCTACAATCGTATGCGATAAGCGGTATGTAATAAATATATGAGAATAACTGATTTTTACGACAACTCACGTACCCATTTCGGGTTTCGACTTACTTACGATATTACCCAATGTCTTAAGCACGTTTCGTCATATATACACACATTCAACACAACCTGATGTCTAAATGCCAGATTCCTGAAACCCTTGGGTAAAAGTGGTAGAACCAAGCCGGTCTTATTTTGATCCTGTACTACTCCCGTGATCACATGTCATAAAGGTTGAAGCTCACAAAAATCTAATCCCGTAATACACTAGTTCCAAAACACAATATTCTCTAAATAAATAGTCGCAAAACACGTTAGTCTCAAAACAACCTACAAGTATTTTCTTTCACTGCACTAGCGTGGAAAGTGTTGTTTTTAAATAATATATTTCGAGACTATTGTATTTAGAGAATGATGTACTCCAAGACTATAGGTAGTATGATACGGGAACAGTTCGTTTTGATCTTTAGCTTTTATGAAGAAGGTGATTTTGGTAGCAGCATGAATCGAGACAAGTTTGTGTTGGTTTTAGGTGTGTTTTGGGATTCTGGTATTTTGACAAGGCTGTTTTGATTTATGTCTATTTGGAAATGTGTTTTTGACATTAGATTGTATCATGTAATAGGGTAATTTAAGTTAAGGTTCGAATGAAGCGGAAACTATTATTATGGTCACGTGACGTATCGCTTATCGTATACGATTGCAGAATGGGATCTTAGCTACCACCACAAGGCATTTGAGAACGAAATCTTCTCAATGAGTACAAATGAAATGCTAAGCTAAAAGTGCGTTTAAACCAAAAGAGCATTCGCTGTTCTAGCGCCCGTTGTACAAAATCTACCAATCACGTTTTGTGTACCGATCGAATTTCGTAGAGTGGGAGGTTAGAACAGCGAATGCTCTTTTAGTTTGAACGCACCTCAATGCTAATGCCGATCAATCAGTATACGATAGAAGCTTGTACCAAAAATGTTATATATGCTATGTGATGCGATACTTATAGTTGCCGATGTCTAAAAATGAACTTTTGACAGTTTAGAAATGAGCCTTATAAATACATATATGACGTTAAATCTATCGGAAAAATGGTGAGTCTTACCCCTCATATTAATAGGGATCAATCTATAACTGTCAAAAGTCCATTTTTAGTAATCGGCAACTATAATCGAGAAGAGTTACGAGTTAAAATGTGGCTTTGATCGTTGGGTTTTCATTCAAACAAGTCTTGTTCTGTTGACCGTCGACTGAGTCATCTACGAGGAATTCCATGCAATGTCTGGGATCAGTACGTTATTTTTGCTGCGGCAAAATTTACCCTAGTGTAATGATTACTTCTACAAATCGATTACACAGAGACCTATCCACTTTTTAACCTTGTTAGTATTAATACCTACATGCTAATTACATGTCATATGAATGTAGTTGCCAGCGAACTCCGAAGTTCGCAAATTTCGGGGATTTGTCCCTGTCACTCTAATTATGCCTTCGTGGTGTCATCTTCAACCTATAATAGTCCACTGCTGGATGTAGGCCTCTCCTATTAACTATGCGTATAGACGCATTAGGAGGTAAATGCCCATAATCGCCACGTATGCCCATAAGCGGATTGGCGATCGCAGTAATGTGTCCACTAGGATGACGCTGCTGCCCATCATCGATCTTTTATTGAGATTTCTATACATTTTTGGTAATAAAATAGGAATGTTTCATACAAACATTTTGATAAATGTGGCTTATCTTGCTCAGCATCATTGACTCGACCAGCCCACCAATTTATATCAATATCGAACACGTGGTCCAAATGTACAAACTTTTTGATAAATGTTCACCAATACTAACGAAACCGTTACTCATCGAACCGTTAAATTTACTACAACTGTGACATGCGGGTATTGCGAGTGGCTAGTATAAGTGACAACATATTGCTTTTAGCGTTACACTCATGACATCTCTAAGTACCATTAGATTTAGCGTCTGCGTTTGAACTTCACCGACGCAGTTGACGAGGTCCGTTTGCCTCTAGCCTGTCCTTTTTCAACCAACTTCATAAGAAGGAATTCGACTGAATGTTTTATTTGATCCATGACAAAGCCATATAAGTATACCTCGATATTTTTCTAGCAGGAACGAGAGATTAACAAAATTTAACATCGACAAAACTGTTATCGGTTCCTCCCTATTCTCATAAAGATACTAACTTCGTAAATTCAGGTAACCAAGAAATACATGTACAGGACCCATTTAGGCTTTGTTTTAAATATCTAATATTTCATATTAATCATTTTCTATGGCGTTAGAGTATATTTTATTACCCTTTGTTCTTTTGATGGGTACTAAATACAAGATATAACAAAATTTATGTATCGTTTTGAGTATGATTTGCATTCTTATAATTTATTTCTAAGTTACTGTACATTATTTGTTTCTTATCGACCACTGTAAGACTTATCGATAGCATTTATGTCGATGTTCAATTGTGTCAAATTGTCAATCTCTCGTCCCTGCTAGAAAAATATCGAGGTATACATACAAGTCTTAAATTTTCATTGAACATGTGCACGACAAATAGACGAATAACTCAATATCACGCCAACCGATTTCGATAATTGCTTTTTTAACCGACTCTTGTCTGTACGCAGCCCTTCCACGTACGAGTGATAATGTGATAAAATCTTGTCGTATGATCCTATTTTGACAACTTAGTATTGTAAAATATTCATGTTCTTATTATTATTACTTCGTGTTATATGACAAACTAATTCGCACTGTTATTAAAACCTTATTGAATCATCATCATCATCATCATCATCATCATCATCATCATCTTAGCCATAAGACGTCCACTGCTGAACATCTCCCCTCTGGACCTCCACATGTACCGGTTAGATGCGACCTGCATCCAGCGTGTCCCAGCGACCTTCATAAGGTCGTCTGTCCATCTTGAATCATTATATACTTATTAAATAAAACTGCATCGTATTCCATTGTGTACTTTTAAAGATATGAGCATGCATAGGGAAGCGGTTTTGTTTCACACTACGAGTGTGTCTTGATATCAATGTGCATTCAGACCAAACGAGCATTCGCTATTCTATCCCCCACTACGAAATCAACGAACCACGTTTTGCGTAATGATCGAATTTCGTAGAGTAGGGGGTTAGAATGGCGAATGCTCGTTTGGTCTGAATGCACCTTTACTAAAGTGTCGCGCCGCGTTGTATACTTAATTATGGTTAAGTAGGCCACTCTGGTCCATATCTGACCGCAAAGTGGTCTAATTTACTTTATGACTAGTCCGTCCTATTATTAAATATAGACTGAGATCGAATCGGGCACTTTAAAATAAATAATTTAGGCATAGACGATTATTTCATTTGTAGTCTTTCGATAATATGGCGAAGTCAAGGGCGTCTAATAAATCTAACGGGTGCAAAAATGGTTGTACGAAATTTTTATTACACTCTTACCGCATGAACATATGGATTTATTTGTTTATATATATCTCTAACTTAGAATGACGTAAAGGTTTAATTAATTTAAAAAAATCGGTACACGAGTCTCTAAGATATCGAGTAATCTTCTTGGAGACTGTCAAAAATTACTGTCAACATATTGAGGGTACTTTCCTTTAATATCGCATAGTTTTGTGTATGTGTTTATTATTACAGAATGTTTCGCTGAATATTTACGCTTATTTGTGAGACAGTTTTACGAATTCCTCGTGGGAACCTTGTTTAGAATATATCGTCGGCTGACAAGCAAAACTCACTATACATAAAAACTGTCACTACTCTTAGCAACCTCTTATGTCATTACTCATTATTGAATCAGAACTGAGATACGAACTTTATTTCAAGTAGGTATTTGTTACTTAGTGAGTATTGCTTGTCACCCGACGATATATTACTTAGCAGCCTATAAATGTAACCGAACTTTGGACTTTTATAAATCCTTTTCCTCGCTGTCTCACACTCGATATCTTTGAAATATTTATGAATTATGCCCTCTGTCAATCCAATTACACCTTCACGTCAATGACAGAGCCATACCTAAAATTTTGTTTTCCAATGTTCGCGGCCGGCCCTCAGGGATGTTTTTTAATCGCACAGCAAAAAACTAGACTAACCAGGAGGATTGACGGGTCTGAGTTTTCTGTGTCAGTGGAACGCACCTGCCCGCTGACGTCATCGTGAGCCTAGATCTTCGAGAATCATCGCTGCTTAGGTAAAATCTAGAAATATTATTAAGCACTACTGTCTTTCGTATTTGTCTAAGTAAACTAAATTACGTTTAAGCTTATTGTTAGAGCCTGCGGTTAGTATCTAAAATAGTTATTCAAGACTTAATGCAATTTTCAAATACATTTTAGAGAAGTTTGAAATCTCCTGGGAGTCCTGGGCACTAAAATACGCACGCACGAAATGAGTATGCCTTAACTCAAATTTTAAAGGTGTACTCTTGACTTCATTTTGAGTATGTAATATTCCGTTAGCTTTTCTGGATTCGGCTTAGTTCATATATGCTATGTTAGAAAAAATATCAAAACTCACTGAAAAATAGGTAAGTTACAATTTTATAATGTGGTTAAAAAGTAAAATTAAAAAAAAAACTGCGAAAATCTTTAACTTTAAAAAATATTACCTTATTTTTTTAAACGTCATGCATTATTAAATTTAATAAATGAAAGAAATGTCTTTTAAAATTATGTGATAAAAGACATGCTCTATTTTTTACTTTCTTAACGTCCAAAATGCATGTGTCTGCGTGTATATCTGACGGCATACTCATTCTCACCCTGAATATTTCGATAATTCCAAATGGAATATGGCTGGCTGGATTAATACTTAGAACTCATCAAAAGACTCGGAGACGAAACAACGATGTTTACGTTCAATTATGATCATCATATTATTTCTGCGTATATCACGCTGTAGCATATATTATACAGGGTGTTCCACGAGCCACTGAAAACCTTGAACGGGGTGATTTGGTAGGTTAAACTGAATAACTTTTACTATAGAGCTAACCCAGAAATCTCAAAAAAAAATTGCCTTTTTCATATAAATTGTCGTGATCAATCGGTCAAAAAGTATGAAAAAGACAATTTTTTTTTTAGTTTTCGTGATTGGTCCCATATTAAAAGTTGTTCAGTATAGCCTACTAAATCACCCCGTTCAAGGTTTTCAGTGGCTCGTGGAAAACCCTGTATAGTGCTGATAACTCTCTTTATGTCTGTGCCTTATTTACAAGAGCTGGGTAGGTAAGGTTTGTATTAATTTTTTGGCCACCTTGTATATCCTTTTGTAGGAACATCCCATTGCAGGATATACATTAAACATTACCACATTTTATAATATTCTTCATGACAGATTAAGAACACAACTAAAAATAACAAGAATAAATAGGTGACCAGTCTTGTGTCGATAAAATAAAGTTGTCGCTTCATAATGTTTTGCAACTGGAAATTATAAACGGTGACAAATTGAACTGTCATCACCACAGGATGATGCCACCTTAATTAAGTATTCTTCAATTACTAGCTCAGATAGCCGCCATTTTGATTTAAGCACTCCATGCGCACGCGGCTAATATCTATTCCTGATTCAGAAAGGACACACTACACGGGTTATTACACGTTACTTGTGTCCCTTAGTGTCACCGTGTATAGATAGCATGATTGAGTACTAATTGGCGAGGAAGATTGTCTAGAGAATCTAGTATTTTGCGTTGTAAACCTTGATGTATAAGTATCAGAATCTTTATTTATTTTCAACTTTATTGCACGTAAAATTGATTGATTTAATTAGGGTATTTTAATGTCGGGCATTTTGTATCGTCCACCATGGGTAAATAATACAATAAAAAATTATAAAACTTATTTCAATGTAATATTTTTAAGGACAGTTCGTCTTATGCGTCTTATACTGTTGAGTTAGGGGTGGAAGTCAGTTGGTAGACGGACTTTCCTGATAGACTGTCTTACCCGCATTGACCTTATACTTACCCCCTATGCATAAACGTTTTTTAACTTAGTAAGCCGCTGTGTATTGTTTGTCCCTTTCGGTCTTATCAATCTATCTGTATGACCGAAAGCGACAAACAATATCTACTTTGCGGCTTGTTAAGTTAGCAAACGTTAGCGTTAGTTATCAGACGTTTATGAATAAGAGGGTAATTATATAATCTTAGGAAGATGAAGAAGTTTGCCATCTGGAAGAAGGTCACCAAAGATCGTGACAACTGTTGGAGGAGGCCAAGACCCACAACGGGTTGACACATGACTGATGTGCGAAAATATGTATCGAAAGAATCCTCTTATAAATATTTTACACTCCATTTGAACCATAATACTACAATCGTTGATGACATATATTATGATGAAGCAGGACAGCAGTATTACTTTCGTGTTTTACGAAGAGTTTTCTGAGATCAAACGACGTTCTATTACACATAATGCTTTGCTTGTGGTAGGACCTCGTGCAGGGTCCGCTCGGATAGGTACCACCGTAGTACCCGTTAACCTGCCGCTGAATAGCAGTGTTAGCACTGCTGTGTTTCGGTTTGGGGGTAGGATAGCCGGTGTAATTACTGGCATAAATAGAGGCTATCTAAGTCCTCAGGGTAGCCAGCGCATAGGCGATTTTCTGATCACTATGTCCATGGGCCTCAGTTCCTGCTTTTCATCAGGTGGGCTGAGAGGTCAGTTGTCTACCTTCGTCACATAAAAAAAATAAATATTAAAGTGCATATTTCTGAGCATTTTTATATACACCTTTTTGCCGTTGACTGTAGCACCACAGAAGATTTAAGGTACCTAATAAAATTGTATTGATTCTTTCAACCTACAATTATTGACTGTACGATTCGGATACTAGTAATAGAATAGGATATATTAACAGTAATAAATAATTAATGTTACCGGTAACTTAATTCTTGACGTTACCGTTTTCCTGCCACTATTAAGTACCTACTAAGTATCCGTTCTTAGTACAAAAAAAGGAACCACCGACGGATTTGATTTCGGATATGTCGACGGAAAACGCATGTCATTATTATTCAAATTATTATTCACTAGCGCGAGATGTAGCTCATTAATTTCTTATCTGGTTGAAACTTCGAAGGTCCTTACTGAAAAACGTCGTATTATACACGTGCAAAAAGGAAATTTGTAACCCGTGTTGATTTAAAACACTCCCTTAGGTCGCGTTTTAATTTATCGCCACTCGTTTCGAACTTGTATTGTAATGTAGTAGTATTCGTTTCTTCCGGCTTTTTTATTCAGCCCAGTGAGCTCGACCGTTACATTTTTGTCACTTTTCTACATTTTTCCGTTCCTATGTCAAATATCCATAAAGAATTTATGACCGCCCAGGCAACGCCCAGTTAACGCTCTAGTAACGTGAGTCATTTACTTGTGTTTTCATTGCCCAGTATTAAGGCATCAAGTCAACATATAATGATAGGACTAGCCGTTTTTGCGTGAGCGACGCTCATAGTGGTTGAAACGTGATGCGGTGAGAAAAACATGCGTCCGCGCACGCGAGGGCTAAGGCGGGGGACACACCGAGAATCTTTACATTTAAGGGTCATTTGCAGAAAAAGTGTACCTTTTAATGTCACGAAAATAAGTATGTAAATTGAGATTTCTCAGTTTAGTTACTCTTGTACTAAAATATTTTACTATACCAAAATACTTGAGTCCGTATGTGTGCAGTCCGTCCGTAGTGATTAGTAAATTGCTAAATTGTCAATCAAGGAAACAGCAGTTTACAACAGAAAACGTGTACTTTTAGGTTAGAAAGTTGTTTACTAGATAAGACAACTAAGGATGAATGGACCGTATATGCCATAAAATAAGAGGTTTGCCTTGTTTAAACATGTCAACTTTACAAGTTTTGATAAAGATTTTCCCCCATTGTCCGCCCACTACTTATAAGTTATAACATAATTGATATGAATAAACACAATATATGTATGCGTCCGTTCCTACTGTTTAGCGCTCATATTGGCTATTATTTATCCATTATTTCGGAGCTTTAATCAACGTGCACTTTTTTATTGAATTTTGACTGCTGTCATAATTCTGATCGAGATTTAACTTTTTGCACATAACAAGTAAGTTTTCTGAAAACCACAGAATAGGGACAGGTATTGAAATGTTTAACAGTACAAAATTCAATCTAACTAAGTTTGCCCTCGCCAGGGCACAATGATCTTCCGAACGTTTTTGTTCTAGCTTATTTGTATGCCTGTTGTTCGTTGAGTTAGTCCGTAGTTCATCTGAAAACAAAAATCGCTGAGTTAAATTTTGTTCAAGCTTGCTTCTTCTCATATATACTCTAAATACGGGCAGGTTGAATTTTCCATAGAAAGTAATGAAAACATGCTAATATTTTGGAAAAATATTTATAGTTTAGGTAGAATCTTTTTTTTTTTAATTCGATTGTATTGGCATTTTCTGACTTTATCACTGAAACAAAAAAAAAACATTGTCGTTAGATTGTTAGATAGAGACAAACATGAAGAAAAAACACACCTAAAATGTATGATAATAAGAGTTTTTTAGTCGCTTGCCCACTTTCATCTAAGGAGGATAGACGCGGCGTCCCTGCTAAAATTAGGGGATATGAAGGAAAAGTACCCTTAATATAATCATCATCATCAGCCTATCTCAGACCACTTCCGATCTCCTATGCGTAAGGACGCATTAGGAGGTAAATGCCCATAATCCTCACGCTGGGCAAGTGCCGGCTAATGATGATAATTATATTAAGGGTACTTTTCCTTCATATCCCCTAATTTTAGCAGGGACGCCGCTTCTATCCTCCATATGGAAGAAAGTGTGTGACCAGCCTAACGTTTGCGTGTGAAGTGTTTTGGTGTGATTTAGTGATGTGCTACCGTTAGCGATGCGCCTGCGCCAGTAGCAGTTATCACCGTTCATTATCTCCGCACTTTGATACATTGGGAAACGTTTTTTCTAATACATAATGAAATATTACAATACGTGTATAGCCTATCTACTTTTGTAAGGTCCAGTTCGCCATAGTATTTTTATAGCGACCTTGGTCTTAAAAAGTAGACGGGCGGAAGTGCTTGACATCATTTAAAAGGGGTTTGCCGATACTCTTCTTTTCATAAGATGGATTTCGGTTTATAAATGAGATGACCTAATTTGGGGTTGAAACTTTGGGGCCATGGGGTCCAAGTGCACGTCGCCTCTATAAGGACATTTCCAAGCGCCTTATAGAGGCGTCGGGTGACCAGAGAGCTGGCCAGTATTTCGCGCAAAGACTCAGCATAGCAGTCCAGCGCGGCAATGCGGCCAGCCTTCTGGGCACTCTACCTCCCCAGCAAGACCAGGGCCAAAAATTCTTACTTTTATCTTTACTGTCTTCATATTTTTTTCTTGTATTTTTATATAAATTCCTAATACTAATGTTAAAATAATTTTGAAAATATTTTTCTTAAGGTACCTACTGGCCCCACCAAAACTTAGTAAACAAAATATGGCTGACTTTCTATAGCATTTGACGTCTTTGACACATACATTTATCATGAATCATGAAACAGACATCGCATATATATATTTTTAAATTAATACTAATTATTGCGATACAGCGAAGAAATGCCGCCAGCATGCTCGGTAGAATGCCACAAGGGCCAATCTTAGATATAGGTTCGGTTAATTAGATTAGTTAGATTTAATTAATGTATAAATATCAATAATTTTAACAATTATTTCACTGTAATAATGTTTCTTTTTTTTTGGTGTCTACTAGCGAATGATATACGATATTATTAATAAATAAATAAATATCTTGGGACATCTTATTAATAAATATCAAATTGATCGATTGAGCTGATATCAAAGTTATGAAAACTGCACTTTACATCGCAATAAGGTTAATTGCAGTGCGATCCTGCATTTCAATGAGAGGCATTACGGACGCAATCAAAACTCTTTCAGGACAAACCGCATCGCATTTCACAGTACAAGAGCACTCCCATTAAGTTATCAGTTATCGGCAGTTCCGTAATTAGAATAGCTGCGGTTGCTGTACTTAAGGGACTCCCGTTTTTTGCATTTGATAATAAAACTTGGAATATTAATATTATAATAATGGGTCTGGGAAATCAAACCGCGTGGTGACGACTGTAGTTTGAGAATTCAACTAAAAAAAAAAACACTTTTTCTAGGATCGTTTCGGAAATAGCAATGAAATTTTCCACTTTCATTTCGAACTCAAGCCAATGTGAATAAGTCTAATTTACTCTTGCAAAATGCGAACGCGATGTCACCTAGGAAAAGTCAATTGAAAGAGATGGAAGGTATAACATAGACAATGATTATTTCTTTAAAACTCAAAAAAAAAAACGATTTGGTTGATAAATCCCCGATAAACTCCTTTTTTTCGACATTTTCATCGTTGAAATTTAACGCGAACCTATTTTAAAATAAATCTTGCACTTTCTTTGTTTAGTTATTGATCGTATTGGAAGTGTATGTCATCAGAATGTAATATTACCAAAATATAATATTTAATAAAAAATCGATCTATTTTGATTGATCACCCTGTATTATTCCACACACCTATTGTGGCCCCCTGTGACAACACAGTAACCAACGAACGTTACGAATGTCAATTCAAATTATAGTCATTAATTTAATAAGTATCGAAGAGTTGCATAAGAATCAATCAACGCTCGTTGCATTGGCCGTGACACCGATCCTGCGCTCCGAAAACCTTATAATATTCGAAGTTTTTGCTTGTATTGCGCAAAGCTGCTGACGTTCTAAGATTTTTGTCTAATTCAGCACTTCAATTGGCAATTAAATGACTGACAGTAGGGTAAGCTAAGCACATGATTAAGGCAATAGTATCGCGCGCGGATCGAGGATCCAGGATTTTGTTCAGGTGGGGCATTGACGTAAATTGCTAGGAACTGGCCACTTTCCAGTAACTGGACAATTTATATAAAAACTAGCCCCGGCTTCGCACGGGTACTATACCTACATAAAAACCTTCCTCGTAAATTACTCTACCTATTAAAAAAAAATCTCATCAAAATCCGTTACGTTGTTTTTAAGATTTCAGCGTACAAAGGGACACAGGGACAGAAAAAGTGACTTTATTTTATACTATGTAGTGATGAGCTCTATGGAGTGCTTATAGTTTGAATTCATTTTAAAACAATGTGTCTTGTCAATGTCAATTACTCTTCCTCTTCCAAAATGAATTCTAATTATAAGTACACAGAGTTCATTTTTATAGAAGTGGCCAGCTACTGGAGCTTGGCCAATTACTAGCAATTACTACACTATGATAGTATTTTATACTGAAATCTATTTTTTCAATTGCCAAAAAACGGCACTTAGGCATTCCTAGGTCTTATGTCAGGGAGGGGAGGAGGGCGTTTACTTTCCGACCAAAGTGTTCGATAAGTTCGTTCGCGACACTCTCCCCATAAGAATTAGTACCGTGAGAGTGATGTCAGAAACTTACAAGTTATCTACGGTTTTTCATAAGAACATCGCTAAACAATGCTCTTATGTATTCTCATGCAACCAGAGACTTCTATAGCAATTTCGTTGCAGCGTAATAGAAATAATGGGATTTCTACAAATAATTTCTACGGATCTATCAAGGTTCAAATGCCTGAGCCTGTTGCAACAAAAATGCTATAAAATATACGTAGCGCATTTATAACGTTGTTTTATTTTTACAAAATAAACAATCGACAATCCCATTTGACCGTTATTGAAATGTTGAAGTCGAATTAATGTTATTTTGTGTCTTATTAACCCCTTATTAATAAGACACAAAATAACTTGCTCTTATGGACACATTGTTAAGACCGAAAGGGACAAACAATTATTAGCGGTTTGTTAAGTTAGCAAACGTTTATGAATAAGGGGGTTAGTTATTAAAATATCAACAAACCTTATTGCATTACAATTGAAAAATCTTATCAATATAGTTTGTGGCTTGCGATGGCCGTGTTAATTTAGGTATTCATAGTTGGCACGTGACAATTTACCAACAGAAACATTTTACAGGTAAATTCACCAAAGCTAGCACGAATGTACCGAGTAAGTGACAGAAAGTATTTATGTGTGAATGTCAAAATGACAATAGACCTGTATGTATATGTGTGTCTTGGTATACGAGTAGCAGTGCCGTATACACACAATGATAGATGACATGAGTTACAGAAGGAAAAACCACCTTACTTTAAAAAAAAATAAGTGTGAATTTGCCCTGATTTTTTTAAGCACTGGATATGTTTTTTCCGTGGACCCTTCACATGACATTCATTTCATTCCTGCCAGATTTGGTGAATTTATCTGTACATTATTTTAATCCTACTAGGTACTTACTGTTAAAAAGTCATTGTGCAGTGAAGAACAAATGCCAGACTCCCTTTTGTCCGTTTTTGTTTGGTTTCGCTCGTCTGTGAATTTAGTTAGCTTGTTTTTCCGTTCGTTAGTTCGAAATTTCACTCTTTCCCAGTTGCGAATTCTATTGGTAACCGTGGAAACACCCGTAACTCGCGTAAAAATCTAAAAATTCCCGTGAAGCCTATTAGGTCGGGTAAAATGTCGATTTTTAAAGCCAAAATTTTTCCTAGCCTCGCACCACTGAGCCGATATATTGAATTTATTAGACACGTTTCGAGTTTATTTAACAGGTTTACAATAAAATTGCATGGACGGGTGAATATAGTTTAACAAAAAAGGCTTACTTATGATCAAGTTAATGAGTCATTGGAATCAGTTACTTCTTTTTAACAAAAGATTACATTATATGGTTTTATATATTTACGAAAACATATAAAAGTTTTTTCAGCTTTCTATGAGAACTTCATTATGAAATAATACTTATTTTAAATGCTACTCGTTCAGATACAGGTAGCGAATTCCTGGAAATAACTGAGTAAATAGGTCTGCTTGTTAAAACATGTTTTTCGAAAGTCTAAGCGTGGGTAATGTGGGTGAAATTCAGTACAAATCCTGTAGGTATGTCGTAAAATAATTGATATGTATGAAAAGTTTAGTTTTTGATACTTTGGGATGCTGTTTCAATCAGATTAATCTACTACTCTGGTGACTCTGCGCGGTCTTGCATACTACTAATTCTTATTCTCATAGCTTGACAATAAGTTACATGACTCTCAAATCGTCTGTCGAAACGTCGTCATATTTCTTTTCCCTTCTTATTTTCACATAAACGTTCGAATTTCACTCTCCGTTTCAATTAGCTTTAGTACAATGGTTACTGAAGTTCATTGTGACAGTAATACGAATTCGGATGGTTCCGTCAAAATCTGAAGGAAAAGAATTATACACTATCCGCCTTTTTCATAAAAGTCATCAAAAAAACTTAGCAAACTTCCATCTTATAGACATATTGATAAGTTAGGAGTCGTTTACGACTAAGGGGGTACATCTGTAAAGGCATAATTCGACATCTGGTGTTAGTCTGTGGCCCTAAACAGGACAAGCTCGGCAGCCTACTTAACCAATTTATTATCCTAGTTGTCTCGTATCTGGCATTCTAAGTCGTAAGCAGCGCAGTTATCTGTCACTGCGCAACGTTATCGATTGTCGAGGAATCCGGCTTTTACGAGTCGATGTCTCCCCGTCCAATAGACTTGCGCAAATATCCTTCTAGAACTTTATTACTTGATCCGGATTAGGAATAATTTAAATGGATTTCCTTAGAGTCCTATGGCCAAATGAAATGTAATCAAATGTTTGAATGAACTATTCTTGGGACCAAATGACATTAATTATCGGCTCTCCTATCATTTAAGTGCTTTGAGAGAATGAGAGCCGAACTTAAGTATTACTTTTTTTTGATAGAATATTGATGATGGAATTGGACAGCGCATCATATCACCGATCGCCAATCCGCTTGCTCAGCGTGGCGATTATGGGCATTTACCTCCTAATGCGTCTATACGCATAGTTAATAGGAGAGGCCTACGTCCAGCAGTGGACTGAGATAGGCTGGCGATGTGATGTGATATACTACTTAAATAGTGCTCCCATTTTTGTCATCAAAATACGGAATTCGCGAGAATCACGTAGAATTCGTGGAATATAAATATAACACCATTCAAAACCATTTGTTAAAACAATTGATCAACCTGAACCGTGCTTGAGGTTAAACCGCAGCAAAGCGGATTTGCAATCGACGCGAAATGTAGGGATTGTTTTACTACATTCATATCCCTTTTACTCACACGGTTAAGTTATTGAGAGAACGGGACATCTGGTGGTTTTGTGCCGTGGTCAATTTTTTGACTTTCCACTAAGTAACACGACATGGGCAAGATGATTTTTTAGCGGTAGGTACTTATTTTGGAATTTCTTCATGTGTCTAACACGTTTGTTTCATATAATTATAATCTTTTTAAAAACTTTCGTGGTTTCACTTCTGACAAGATTTGTTTTTAATTCATCTATTATTCATTCATCTATCACTTTTCGGTTCTTGAGTGAAAATTAATTTGGTACTTCCTTATTATATCACTATATATTATATCGTATATTTTAAACAGTGATTTTATGCAAACTGTTATTATGTTTGTCAGTTGTTTTTTATTTGTGTTGATATAGTGAATTATTTAAGAAATAACTTTAAGTCATCACGCGGGTTAAAACCTAAAAGTTTGAAACGGGCATACCGCTAAATAAAAAGTAATAACAGATAACGGTAGAACAAAGTGAACAAAAAATTATGATCCGTTAATACTCATAACTATTTGAAAATAGAGGCGTTTCAGATATTTATGAGTAAGGCTTGACCACTCCCGATATATTCGATAGTGACTGTACTGTACACCCGACTTTACTGACCTAACTAACTGAATTGTGTCATCACTACTTTATAAATAAAATTATTAATATTATCACTCAAAAGCCAAATGTAATAAGTACCTGTACAGTATATAGTACGTATGTATACAGGCCCCATGGCGTTTCGCCTTCGTGTAATAGTAAGAGATACGTATGTAGTAATTATATATTCTACGGACTGTACAGTACCTACATACGTCATGTCAGCACTGGGCGTGACTCAGACTACATCATATGGACTCCGCATTAAAGATCGACAACACCACCGCTTAAAATACGTTGGCAATATAGAACTCCCTACAATCACGGGAAATGAATTACATTAGTCTGTGTACCATGGATCGAGTTATCTATTGATTGACTCAACTCTGGCTTTGACACACATCATGGGTCGAAAAGTTTATAATCGCCTGCCGAGAGAAATTATTGCCGCGAAAAATGCGTCTATTTACAAACCAAAACTCCGGAAATTGCTTCTTGAGCAGACGTATGACCACAACGAACGATTTCACTAATTCACTTTTACTATTTCTTGAATATGTGTCTACTATAATGTAGCACCATAGTTATTACCTGACATATAATATTATGATTAAGTAATATGGTGGACTAGGAATAAGAAATTTATTTATTTTTACTTACAAAGACCAATACCGATAATCATAAACGTTCATCAAAGCTTTCTTTGATTTTCATTTGGTAGATAGAATATAAACTAACTTAGGCATTATAAGTTTTCATGTAAGTAAGCTAGAAATCCAGAAAAAAGTATTTCTTGCATAAGACTTTTATTGATATCAATAAAGTAAAATTTGCTAAATATAAAAGAGGGGAAACTGAACATTTTCATACATTTTAACTATACAAGATTTCGGTCTCGAGAACGAGAAATATATGTTTCACTTACCCAACTAGACCTCATACAAATCCTATAGCGAAAGGGGTATTTTTTTGGTGTAGAATACAACCTCACAAGTCTCACAACCGAGTACGCCATCTAGCAGATGATCTGCGTGAATACTCACGATGCGATGTTTTGTCTGACGCCTATCGTTTCTCGGTACGGCGTGGTGAGTCAGATCGCAAAAACTGCCTCAGAGTAGGCCACGCGCCAATAGGGTCATACGTACGAGTTTATATAAAAAATGTAACCGAAATAAAACCTTGGTCAAAAGTGTTGACCGTCTATCATTGTAAAATCAGACTTCGAATCATTTACGTATGTGTAGTTTTACCTACATACCTAGCCAAGTTTGCAATCTGTAATCGATTACGATAAGTCATAAATGTATGGAAATGGTCACGTGACGTTTCGTTCGAAGCTGTCATTCTCGTACATTGATTACTTACTTATCGTTTACGATTGCAGAATGTCATTTTGGCTAGGCCAGGAGAGGGGCTACCACGATCTAAAAATGCGATTCGGTCTAAGGACCTAATCTGAATCGCAATGTGTAAGTACCTACAATAAAACAACTGACAGTATTTAAGCCCCCTGATCCTCTCCTGCATACAAAGTTTGAAATTTTGAATTTTTGAAATTTTAACACTCAAGGACTTGAGTGTTAGCTAGAGAATTAGACTATAATTATTTAGCTTTTTGGTACCTAATTATTACCCAATTTTAGAAAGCTGATTGGTTTATTACAGCATTTGAAGGGTCCACGGAAAGAACATGTCTAGTCAATTCAAATTACTGAAGGAAAAACCACCTTACTTTTAACAGAATAAGGTGAGAATTTGCCATGATTATTTTAATTACTGGGCATGTCTTTTCCGTGGACCCTTCATTTGTTTACATGATGAAACGTAATTTTAAAAATAATTTTTACTAAATACAATTTCTGGCAACCCTGATTCTTAGCATACAAGTTGATTTGTTTAACCGCCAGGTAGCGTCCCCTGGGTTATGTTTGCACAACTACAACCGACCAGCAAACAAACATTATGTCTGGATCTCTGGAGTACCAAATGCAGTCTTAATTATGAGTATTATGACTCAACTAGCTCAGGAGCTCCTTTGACTCTTCATTTTGCAAGTTACATTTACCAGAACATTATTTTGTCGCTGAAATGTCGTCGGGATTTGTTTGTCTGAATTAACTTCAACGTAATGAATCCTGTAGCTCATATTAATAGCATTATCGCCGCGGATATCCGTGAAAATACAACGAAAAAGGATTATACTTATTTCAATGTGTTTGATGTTTATTATTACTGACCAAATACTGCCATAAAAAACTGAGCCTAGGGTTTAATGCAACCTATTTGAAACCTACGTGAAAAACCGAGGCATAGGTACTATATATAGCTACAGGTGAGGGTCACGTTTTATTAACTGACTTCAAAAAAGGAGGAGGTGCTCAATTCGACTATTTTTTTGTTATATTTATGTATGTTACCTGTTATCTCCGAGAATGGTGAACCGATTTTAAAATTTCTTTTTGTGATCGACCGTGTATTAATCCCGAAATGGTCCCGTTGGCACCAAGTTGGGGTCTGATGATCAAAAGTGATAAAGCTCCAACATTTGGTAAAAGTTGTAAAGAATTAAGAAAGAGAAAAAAGTCCCGACAAAGTAGAAAATGACAGAATTATATTTTAAATTCAGCTGCTTAATACGTTAAATGATATTAAAGCCGTATCCCCAGGGAAATCAACCGACACATCAAAACACCGCGAAGCCTCAGAACGGGCGCATTAGTAAAGTGATTATAAAACTAACAAGTCAATCCATCCTGGCCTGTTCTTACTGCTTGACAAGCGCAGGAGGCACTATGATGACGTTTTTTATGGTCGGAGCTCGTACAGCGGGATACGCTCGTCATATTTTATCAAATACATTTAGATTACAGAGACCAAACATGTTTCTTGAAACCTGAAAATTTAATGATAATTATAATTTAATTAACCTGATAATTATAAGTTATTGATATACATGATTTTGAAAAACTACCAAAACTTGCGAAAATGGCTTTAAGGATCGCAAATTTTCAGTATTTTCGCAGCTATTTATGTCAAAGTACTGAGTTTTTAAGTTATTTTTGCAAAGTTTAAGAAGTTTTTGGAATAATGTATATAAAAAGCTTATATTATACGTAGTATTTATAATTAACATAACATTGACGAAAATGTTTATTTGCTTGAAAGTTTAATTTTCAGTTTTTTCAAAACTTCGGAGCTAATGCGCGGACTGAAGATGTTAATTTAAATAACTGAAAATTTAAACAAGATCCTGCTTAGACTTCAGGTGATTGAATTGTAGCTATTAGGTGTGGTAGGTAGTTTTATTTTGATACCGTGTGACACATACTGCTTTTCTTATACATATCTTTTATTTTTCTCATAGGTGATGAGCATATTTAATATTTATGCAAATAATCGATTCGGAAGATTTTATCAATTATGAACGTACTGTTTATTTTCATATTTCAATGTAATTTTTTAGGCTGGCAATAGAAAGTCCTTGAACAGAAAAGTGCCACTTTGATCCCTCCTAGCAGGGAAGAAAAGACCCGTATTCTAATAGGTGGTGTGAAAAAGTTTTTTTTTTATCCTTTCTAACTTATAGTTTATTTCGCCACGAGATAAGGTACTATCGCTTTAATCATGCCCTAACACTAAAATGTAAGCGGCATAGTTACACTGGTTTGTCACAGAATCCTTATCCTACCGAGTAGAATAACAACCTTATCCTTTTCGACGCATATTGATGGAGAGAGACGCAGACTCGCGTGAATCATAGAACCGGTTAGAAGGGATGACGTGTAGAAATTGATCCCGATTGTTTTTTGTCGGCCGCAAGAGTGAGGGTTATAATGTAGCATTTCCTGAGTCGTTTTAGTCCTTTTAATTGTTATAGTGTTTGTGGGGCTATGGTGAACTGGTATGGTTTTGTCAGCCTCCGTAGCCTAGTTGGTACCGACCCTGCCTGTTCCTGGTTTGGATTCATGCGGCTACTATTTGTGTATTGGCTCCTTGGTCGTGGCTGTCTATGATATATTTAAGTATCTATTATATCGTCGGCTGACAACCAAAACTCACTATAAAAACTGTCACTACTCTTAGCAACCTCTTATGTCAGTATTGAATCAGACCTGAGATACGATCTCTATTTCAAGTAGGTATTTGTTACTTTGTGAGTTTTGGTTGTCAACCGACGACGATATACACTTAGGTGAAAAGTGTCCCAATGTTACTATCTAAATTAAATGTGAATAATTAAATTATCATTAAAATATTTCTGAAATACTTATTGTGGTCAATACCATTAACACCACTTTAAGTATTTTAGAAATATTTTAAGTGTCATCAAATTTTATACATTTCATTGAAATAGTAACATTGGGACACTTTTGCACCTTACTTGTCAGCTTCCATAGCCTAGTTGGTAGTGACCGTGCCTACGAAGCTAGAGGTTCTGGGTTCGAATCCTGGCGAGGGCATTATTTGTGTATTTATTTATCACAATTTGTTCCTTGGTCATGGCTGTCTAATGTCTACGTATTTAAGTATCTATATGTATCTATCTATTATATATATCGTCGCCTAGTACCCACATCACAAGCCTTAATTGAGCTTACCGTGGGACTTAGGTCGATTTGTGTAAAGATGTCCTAAAATATAAATATATAATTGACCTTACCGTGGGACTCAGTTGATATATGTAAGAGGTCCCAAGATATTTAATTATTTTATTATTATTCTCCAATTTCTCATATTTCTGGTTTCTGAAATTTTAGATTCTAGATACCTACTGGTTTCAGTTCACATACGAATTCCTTGATTAGTTGTGATTGGTCTAGTAAATACTTTCAACTTTGTTGCTTGCCATAAGGGCGCGTCGGCATTATTTTTTTATAAATAAACAAGCCAATTCCTCCTGTATCCATCCCGTTCATACTCGCTTGTTGGTGTGAACAATAAAAAGTAAATCCGCGTTAAACTCACACCGCTAGCACATGGTAAGCACAATGGTATAGCTTTAATGCGAGCGTGATAGACTGATTTACGTGTCGAGTAAACGCAAACCTTACTTGCCAACACAACAGTAGTCGTACCATGACTTTGCAAGTGTCGGTAACGTTAGGTTTTACTCGATACGTAAAGCAGGCCATCGCGCTCGCTCCTATATTATGTCAGTGCTAAATAGACTGCATTACGTATCGAGTCAAACCTAACGCGTACTTTACTTCCGAACTCATGGTACGGCTACAACTACAGGGCGCAATGGCCCGGCAGCTACCGCGAATTACCTGCAACTGTCGTACTTACGTCACACTTACGCGCGTTACGCGTTACTCGTACGCGTTAATAACGTATCGGAATCTTATGGTAGGGCTACTAGGATACATGACGTATCGAGTCAAACCTAACGTATCCTTTATTTTCGAACTTATGGTACGGCTACAGCTACAGCTCATCGTTTACGCTCCACGCTCGGCCCAAAGGGTTAATAACACGCTGTCTGAGTTTCTGTGGCTCGGGTGTCGGGCATAAACACCGCGCGGGTCGGGCCCGGTGACCGCTCGTAGCGGGCATATAGGCCCGGCGGCTACCGCGAACTACCCGCAACTGTCGTTCGTAAGTGTGACTATTCATTACGCCGAACATGGTTTGTGTGGCTAGTAGCCCTAGTAGCCGTACCATGACTTTGCACGTATCGGTAAGTTAGGTACTTAAAGCAGGCCATCGCTCACGCTCCAATATGTCATTGCGAGCGTATATAGAACGCATTTCGTATCGAGTAAAACCTACCGTATCCTTTATTTTCGAACTCATGGTACGGCTACAGCTCATCGTTGACGCTCCACGCTCGGCCCAAAGGGTTAATAACACGCTGTCTGAGTTTCTGTGGCTCGGGTGTCGGGCAAAAACACCGCGCGGGGCGGGCCCGGTGACCGCTCGTAGTGGGCATATAGGCCCGGCGGCTACCGCGAACTACCCGCAACAGTCGTTCGTAAGTGTGACTAGGATGCATTATGCCGAACATGGTTTGCGTAGCCAGTAGCCCTACCATGAGCTGCCGCTACGTTATAAACGCGCGTTTACTGTCTATCCGGCTTGCTAACGCCAATACGCAAGTAAGAGCGGGATGTATAGAAAGTAAACGCGCCGTAATTACTCCGCGGCAGCTCATGGTACGATTACAGGCTACGGTTTGGAGTGCGTGAAATTTGCAGACACTGAAGTGTCTGCGAATTTGCACTGGCTAGTCAGACTAAAGCTTCTAGTGGAGCGGAGACGAAGATATCGTTACAGTTTTGTATACAATCCAAAAAATGGTCGTTAGATTGATTTCTATACGCAATCTTTTTGAGTGTTAAAAACCGCCAAAAAATTATCGAAAAAAGAGCTTTTAATATCCACGGAGTTACTTGATGATAATCAGGGAAATTCCAGTGGATATTAAAATGGATTCCACTTATCCTGTAAATATTAAAACAATCAGCGTGTTTATAATATTTTCTATAAAAAATCGAGTATATCACTTAAAGCTTCTGAGAATGCTTGAAAACCTCTCGTTTGATTTCGTGACACTAATTCCATTTTAGGACTTTGAGAAAGCCAAATATCTCTTCGATTCTCTTCCATAAAATACGCTATGTCGTGGTAATTCGAAAGTTACTGTCATTATAGAATCTTAATTTTCACGAGAAACGTGCATGATGCACATGCATAGCGATTACGAGAGAACTTTTACGGTTTCAGTCATTAGCCAGTGTTCCCTGCTAAATTCAATACGACATCACATCCGTTCACTTGCTCACCCATGAAATACGTATTCTATTTGGTCGGTTAGCACCATATGATGCATCAGTAGACATGCAGCAACAATGCCAGTGCGTTTCCTTCAAAACTAGGAGTCTTTAAGTCATTGCTGTTAAAGTGTTTTATCGCTCGGCTTCTGTTTTTGCTGCAACATTGTCAAGTTGGTACGGTTTAATCTAGTAGACGTAGTCGGTGCATTTCGCAAGTTTCAGAAGGGTCAGTGGGTTGGGTTGTGTAAACACCGTTTTATTTGTTGATGCGACACTCTGAGCTGCAAGCGGTATTGCTTTGTTGCCGTTAATATTTTACTATTATTGGTGTTGAAACTTTCCTGTCAGGAGCTCTTTTAGTGAATCTAATATCAACCCAGAAGGCGTAACCTGAATGACAAACGTCTACCAAAACTAAAAACAATAATAGGAAACAGCGTGTATTTTTGACATCACTTCAAACAGCTGGAGGATGGCCCTACTAAACAAATGTTAATGTGCTTTATTGAATAATCGGACTTATATTTTTGTCGATAACAGTGCTCAATACTAAAACCTGCGTTTGGTTACAGTTCTTATTGAATGGATAATATTGATACGGCGATCCCAAGAAGTATATTATTCTTAGTTGTGTACTCTTGGCAGAGTAGTTTTGTTTATGGGCCTTTTTCGCTGTCTTCCTCAATCGTTCCATCCCCGAAGCGTTTCGTACTTCGCCCGCACAGATTTAGGCATGACTCCGTTAGGTCTGAAGCAGTCCAGTGTGGTTAGACATGATTGAGCGACAGTATCTTGGGGATCTATAGACTTTCAGTCAGAAGTATGACTTTGTCGTCGAGACCAGTCTCTTAATAGTAAGAGGTGGAAAATGACTTCCGGTTTAATTGTGAGTTCTGTGAATTGTCATGCAATAAGCGCCAAATAATAACATTTGCAAGATTAACTAGGCACCCATTATCAATTTATCAGCGTTTAAAGGGTTTATCTCGAATCGCATTCCCGCAATGGAGTGAATGCTGCTAATATCTAGGTCGCATTATTTTGTTGTGTTTGCTCACCAGTTGTATATTTTCGCAAATGAACACGTACTATTTTAATGTTTACTTTAGCACAGTGGTGAACGTGCGAAATAAAACGAGCAAAAAATAAATTACCTCCCAAGTTGCTTAAACGCTAATTTTAACACTTTCGATTAAAAACAATGTTTTACGAGCATCTGTAAACTCTGTAGAAAAAAAGTTTTGTTTATTTCATGGGCCATTAATTAACAAATGTAAGTGGTGTTAACTATTTGCATTTAAAGTGCATCCACCAGCCATCACAGCATAACCATAACTATTAAATAAATATAGAGTTGAACAAATGTACATAAAACATATAAAATGGCATAACTGTCGCAAGGTGTATAAAAGACAATTGGGAAGGGTTCTAATTGTACCTATATTTACCATATAGTTTTCCCTTTCGTTATTTTTTGTTATATTTCCGGTGTTTTTCTCTATTAATTTTAAGTATATTTTATATACCTAATCTATAGTTTAATAGTTTTATATAGCTTGTTAAAATCTCGTCAATCATCAAAGTGGGTAACTCAATGGCGGATTTGTTTGAAAAGCTAGTAGCTATACTCGTGCTCAGATGTTTATGACCACCTTGCTCGCTCCGATGTTTGTGACGGCGACGATGCGAACGTTCAATCAATACTGTCGTGCATTAGCGACATTTTCAAACGTAGGTACTATGATTTAATAGCGTTGGAGGACTGAATCCGAAATGAGGCGACGTGTTGGCTATATCGGGATTTTCGGGACGTTGCAGTATTGCCAAATAGAAATTCAAAGGGAATTGTGTGCTCTTAAAACCGGACATTAATAGTGACGGCACTATTAATGGACAGGGATCGAATGATGTACTATCAGCCAATCGTATTTCATATTTATCTGATGACTTCTCTAGGACCATGAAAGTGTCTAAATGTTTAAAATACATTTTCTATTAAGTCTGGCATCCAAACAATAACGCTGCCAGGCTACTGGGTACCATAATATGAAGGTGACATGGGGAGCATATTTTATCTATGATTTTTTTTGAGTAGGTAATGAATATTTATGAAGCTCTAGTAGCACGTTTTTAGGGTTTCTTAGTTCATAATTTAATCTAATAATATTTAATGTAATAATATGTACGTCTCTATAAATTTACAGATACCGATAAACTGTTAGGTACCTAATACATAATGCATTTTTATGTGTTATTAATATTTTAAGATCCGAATAAAAGATACAGTCTAAAAGAAATGGTGATACCAGAAATATTCTTCGGAGACTTTTACCTATTGAAACATGAGACTCCTGATTTCGGAGAAGAATAATTAAACATGTCAAAATAAAATAAAGTTGCTGATAGAGGAAGAAATAGTACATTTCGATACAAGGACAAAAAAATTTTTTTTTCGAAAAGGTTGAAACTTGGCGGCCCGAGTGAAACGAGGGCGACAATCACCCGAGTTAAAAATAAGTTTTGACACGTGTATTCGAACGACTTTTTTCATAACAAGTGCCTTAAAAAGAGAAATTTACGCAAGCGAAGCGCACTAGTTAGGAAAATTATGTATTGTAGAAGCCATGCCATCGCAGCGCAAAATAACGCCCTTGAGTGGAATGGGACGTTATTTGTCAAAGAGTACAGAAATTTTCGGAAATGTAGAATGCCGGCAACAGTGTTGCCCGGTCTAGCTATATTGGGATGTAGTAAACCGAGCACCGTAACGCTTGCAGGTAACGAAGTTTTGCCAAAACGCACAGCGGGCTAAAAATCGGCTTATTCTAGACACAAATTATAAATTCTGTTCAAGGAAATTTAATGTCTTATATATTTATTTATTATTATGTGATACTGATATCGTCTTTGAAAATGTAGTTAGTTCTCGTTAATAAGTTCTAAAAATATTAATCATTTCTCTTTCCCACCGGCCGGTAACTTATGCAACAGCTAATCTCTTGTTGAAACAGCAGGTTGACTTTATATTTATATTTCGTGTCAAATCCTTTGTGACTTATATATTATGACACATCTATATATATAAATCAATTCTGTTTAGCTATTTCCGTGCGAAAGCGCTTACGTTACGAGTGTCCACAAAGGCAGCAAAACCTACTTACGGATTTAATTGTAATACAGGAAACTACTTGGAAACAGTTTTAATTTTGTCGATCTACTGAGTTTTAGTAGGTAATAGAATAGTTTACTTCTTAAAATACATTAATCTACCTATTAGAAATGAAGGAAAAACGTTTAATAACCATGAATATATTACAATTGATTTGACGATTTGGGGTCATTCAATTATTACGTAAGCAGATTTATTACAATTATTTACCCCCTCCTCCCCCTTGTCAGCAAAAGTAAGCAAAGCTCTTACCCCCCCCCCCCCCCTCCCGTGCTTACGTAAACATTTTTCTTCTAGCAGCAGTTACTTATAATTTTAGAAATAAGAAAACAGGCTTAAGAAAGAACTTAAACGCAATTATATTTATTTAGTCAGACTTTATTCGTCATAATATTATAAACAAAACATTTTTTTTATTACGTATATTAATTCCAATTAACAGTCTTCAGTCCACGAGGCTGAACTGAACCCAAAATTCTATATAATTAAATGTGGCGTAATTATTACTTATAATTAGGCCACACTTCGTTAACTAATTTCTGTGCATTTTGCACTTTTGTAGTTGTATGAGACTTTTCAAAAAATCTAACTTTGGTGAACAATCAACGGTAAAACAAACATTAACTCGCAACTCATATTTTCAATAGTGCCGTCACGAAACTAAAGATTGACTGAAGAAATGTAGACTAAAAAATAGCGTACGGTGATTCCCTTGATTAAGCAGTTATTCCCCTTCCATCCTAAGCTTATTGATTATTTGTTGGAATCCCCGTAAATGTTAAAAATTCCGACGAACATTTTGAACGACGACCTTTTTTTAATTTTCGGGGATTCTCACAAAATAAGGTATAAGTTTATATAGGAGAATAACCGCCGGAATAAACGTGCGCTATTTTTTTGTCTAAATTTCTGTATATGTATAAAATTTAATAACTACTGCTGACATAATCACCATCTCGACCCGCCCCTCCCCTTTGTCAGCAAAAGTAAGTAAAGCAGAGACCCCCCCACCCCCCAACAGTGCTTACGTAATAATTGAATGACCCCTTTATTATAATGATTTATACACGTGTTTTTTAACACACTCAGGATTCGGCTTTCCTAGTTTTCTGAAAATCCATTTTTTTTACTACGAATCTTAATGTAATGAAAACTAAAACCCGTGTCATAAAGTATTGATACTTTAAGGTTTTTGTCTATGAAAACTGATCTTGAGCCCACTGTGCGCTCTATCCCGATGGTTTACTAAACGCGCTCAGAATTCAGATTCCGGCGTATTTCACATACCGAGTATTATACTAGAAGCAGGGCGCAGTTCACCCGCAATGTACCAGGCAAGTTATATAGGTAACTTGCGCTGGCGTTTTACGGGACTAGCTAGGGGAACGTGCAAATATGTTCACCAGATCTGTGCAGCGGTTAAAATTTTATCTCAAATAAAAACCGGCCAAGTGCGAGTCGGACTCGCGCACGAAGGGCCCTTAGCAATAAATATTTACCTATTGTATAAACCTGTGTCGATTCCCGGATCTCATTATTTAAAAAATACGCTCTAAAGCCTTGCCGTTTGGGATTTGTTCATATATTTGTGAGCACATGACCGCATTGTAATACTTGATGGCGACTATAGTAAAGTTCAGCCAGCGTCTCCAAATTCTCCAATGTAAACACATAAAGATAATAACTCAAAATTGCAGTTAAATCAAACTGTCTCAAAAACTATAAGATTTAATTTAATCAAACTAAAAATAGAGCGGGGAGGCACACTTTTTAAGACTGAGTATCTCGAAAACGGATATAAGCTCGATGACGAATCTATAAGGGTTCCGTTTTTACAATTTTGGCGACGGAACCCTAAATGTAGTAAAGTAACGAAAATAGCCCCGGCGTTATTAACTAATGAATATATCTTGTGCATTGAACACATATAGTCATCTAATCCGAGAGCTAGTAAATGCTCATGACACATAGTCAAATCCTATTGATAAGGGAATAGACGTTCTCAATTACGAGTAATCTATCCACAATTCCATATGCACCGAAATGCCTACACGATAATTGCATCAGAGTTTGGCGCTTGTAATTAACTGTATTAACAGAACGGCAATGTAATTTCGGATTAGTCAGCTGTCGATCATTTGATATTAATGCAAGCAACACCTCCGTCGATACAGAAATTGAAGTTGAAGTAAACTACCAGTAATTTTTGGGCCAATCAACTTTTTTCGTGCTGTTTCTGAATTGCCGTTTCACTTAAAACCTCAATATTTAGTACTTAATAAGAACGTGTTATCTATTTGAAAAAAAATGAATGTGCATGACAGGTATTATCAAACCGGAATCAGAAAGGGATTCGGAAGTTCTGTTGACACGACAAATAACACAACGTTTACCAAGAAAAGAGTTGTTTATAAATGTACTGAGGAATTAATTAATCTATTGTCTGTAAGTATCTTCATTTAAAATATGAATATATTAATGTACCTATGAATATATCCTAGATTGACTTATACACTGTTTTGTCAACAGTACCTTCAAATCCCATTCTGATAATAATGCTGTAGACTATTTGAAATACGCGACGATTTATCCCAAATTGGCATGCTAGTTCATTTATTAATTGCGTTTCACTTTCGAAGGTTTGTTTTATGATATCAAGATTGTGTATACATTATTTCTAAAAACAATGAGTTACTTCATGAATATGACACTTGCAACAGCGCCGAAAAACTAGGAGCTCATTTCAATATATTTACATGGTCCATACCCCGTAATACGCGACCCTGAGTAGAATCAAAACATCTAAAATAACGCCACATAACAAAAAGTGTCATTATTCAAATGAGTGGTCGTACTCTTATTCCTGTGACGTCACGCAACGCATCGCCTCCACCTTTGTGCCAAGGACAATGCATTGTCCTGATTTTCTAGATGTAGATGTAACATTGTGCCGACCACAGACATCCGCTTCGATCCGGTTTCTGGCTCCGCGCCTTTCCCGATATCATTTGCTACGGGATAGACTATACAAGGTGAAATTTTAGTGGTTGTTCTTCGATTTAGGGCTAGGTCATGTTCAGTATCGTCTTCTAATTAGGTAAAAGAGAATTTTTATGTACTAACGGCCAGTGAGGTATGCTACGGACAGACAGAAAGACGGACATGGCGTAATTATAAGGGTTCCTAGTTTACGAGTACTACGGAACCCTAAAAATGGAATGCAACAAAAACCTTCTAAAAAGTTAAATCGTTCGCTAAAATGTATATTATGTGAAGTTTCATAGTGTCTACAGGCAAGTGTATAAATAAGTATCGAAAGAATCCGCTCATAAATATGTTACGACGTTCTTAATAAGGTGAGTTCAGACCAAAAGAGCATTCGCTGTTCTAACCCCCGCTCTACGAAATCAACCAATCACGTTTTGTGTAACGATCGAATTTCTTAGAGTGGGAGGTTAGAATAGCGAATGTTCGCTTGGTCTGAATGCACCTTCACGCAGAATAAGAGTGCACTAGGACATATTTTTGAACATTTTTGTATACACCTTATTTTGTCTTCGACTATACCTAATCTGCAGGGTAATGTAGATCGGGCCGTCAAGAGTGGTTGGACCAAACCACCCTAAGTCTGGCTTCCCGAGAGACTAGTTTCGGTCCGACAGATAATTTATATCGTCTGCGGTTTTGTCTCGCCTGTTTTTAGACAGTTTCTGCTTTACCAATTGTTACTTGTCTTATACCTTTAGAGAGGTTTTAAACTTGCCGGAGATCCGCTACCTCATACTCATACTCAAACGCTGGCATAACCTATCTCGTTAACTTAACTATATTGAAAGCTGTCACTAGTAAGTATTTAACAGTAATAGTTGGCAAGTAAATCCAAGATGTTTGATTAGTGTTATTAATTATTATTTATGCTAGCGAACTTAATTCTTTGTCGTTGTTTAGACTCGGCCATTGCAAATATGTAGTTTGTCAACAATATATAACGGCATTCCATTTAGTTAATTTAGTACCTAAATCTTCAACAGAACAGTAATGATGCTATATTGAGTTTATGCGCCCTCTTAAAAAAGAACGTTTTTAAACTTTTTGCTTCCAATGGGTATTTACAGTTGTTCAGGGGCACTAAAGTGTATCTCTTAACTACCGCCACTCGGTATAAATGACACAGCACCATAAAATTTAAATTTATCATAAAAAACTTCAACATTTTTAAACACTGACGTTAAAATTTTGCTACATTTTCGCGCTAAATATGGAACGGTATTTGACTTTATTTCGTGACATCTCGTAACGTCGCAAATATAGTGAAATGATTTTATCGCGGAAATGAACTAAACGTTTATTAATTCATGTCAGTCATTTATCTGTCAGTACTATTTTATGAGTGGTGCTAATTATGACGTTTGTTTTCTGCACTATATTTATTTTGATGGTTCTATTCATCTTAATACTATATTATAAAGGCGCATTCAGACCAAACGAGCATTCGCTATTCTAACCCTCTACTCTACGAAATTCGATCGTTACACAAAACGTGATTCGTTGATTTCGTAGAGTGGGAGATAGAATAGGGAATGCTCGTTTGGTCTGAATGCGCCATTACATAATCATCTAGTACCTTCAACATGAGCCACATTAGGTTATCTTGAGACTCGATTAAATTGGAAGATATAAAAACTTTTGTTTAACATTTACTACCTTACTTCGATTCGATTTCTATAAAGATAGTATTAGCATTTTTTATTTATTGAATTAGATAAGTTATCAAACTATTGAACCGGTTTTCATGTTAATAGTAATTTCACATGTACGTTAACATATTAAAGAATGCGTTAGAAATTATTCGCAACGCAGCAACATGTTATAAAAACCGGGTTAATCATATTGAAACCTGATTGAAATGAATACGTGTATGAAAGTGTTAATATTGAAGTGAACAATTTGCTCGAACGCTGAATAAAACAGCGCTTGGCTATAATGGACAGCGCAAAAGATTCTAATTTAGATACATACATGTGCATGGTATTGTTCCGAACGCTGTCCTACTGCGGGTGACCGAGCATTGGTGTTATTACCTTACCGCCAACCGTCTTTCTGTTTTACTTTCTATGCATCTCCCTCGCACCAATAAGCCGGTGGGCGAGGTGTGAGCAAGCCGTAGCGGCACGATACAAGGTCGCCTAGAGATGATAGTTTGTTGGCTATACGTCAAATTCATTTCCTCGTCATTTTCGTTGTTTTTGATATTTCCAACTAATCTCCATGAATGAAGCTTAACGTGCCTTCATCCTTAAATAGTTGTATTGTATTCCACATTATTAATTTAATTGGCATAATCTATTCACACAATTGTGCCGCCCCCCCAGCTTTGTTTCTGATACACGGAAGTGCAACGCGAATGATTTGCGCGAAAACGTCGTCAACATTCTCGTCCGATAACAGGACTCGCCCGCGCTCGTCCATCCAATCAGAACTCGCGGGTAGTAGGTAAGGTGTGCTTACGTGCGATGGGCGAGCATGCATACATTATTAATAAGATTCAATTGACCTGGTTTCGTTCCTTTGCCATTACAGCCTGTATGACGGGAACGCTTGGGCTCCGGAAAATAGGCATTTTCGTGGTCTGCCTAAATTTCACAATGTTTTTGCTAATGTACCCATTTTATCTTTACCAGTATGGTCAGCACATGGCGACATTAAAGCGACAGTATCTCGCGGCAACATACATTATCCATTGCTCTTTTATTGTCATAGTAAAAGAAGGAAAAGTTTATCTCACGGCAACATACGAGTATATACTATCACACCTTACCTTTTACCTAAAAAATACCTTCAGCTATTTATTTATTTAACCTTTATTGCACAAGAAAACAAGATTATTGTACAAAGGGCGAACTTAATGCTAAAAAGCATTCTCTACCAGTCAACCTTCGGGCAAAGCAGATAAGCTGTGGACGATGCAACAAAAGCTTATATTACTTATGTGTGAGTAATATGACATCAAACATTTTAGATTACAGTATACGTACATAATAATAATATAATAAACATACATATATACTTCGTAATAATATACATATACCTACTTATAATACATAGAGATGGAACATACAAAAATAAAAAATGAGCTACGAAGGCATTTCAGAAACCTATTTTCGTATTTTGAAAAGTTCCATACTTTATATATACAGTGTGTTTTATTACTTTATGTATACAGTCTTTAACACGGGAGAAAAATGAAATGAGTGACTCCTTAGACTATCAGCAATAATCCTGTAAAGGTCCCGGTGTTTCAAAGTGGTTAAGTTCGGAGATATTGTCATTCAAAGCTATGGACCTTTAGTACTGGATATTGGCATCACGATGTCGTAGCTTGTCAGTCGCAAGACATCTTGATAGTATACCAGGTAGGAAGTCATAACAATAATTTTGTTTGCATTTTTACACTAATTTGATACGGTTTTAAAAAAAAAATTGTACATTTTTCAATGATTCAAAAATGATAAGTTATTGATAACTTTTAATTCAAGTAAATGAACCCATAATAATGAAAAATACATGAACAAAAAATTCCAAAAAAAAAAAATTTTTTTTTTAATTACGATATGTGGAAATGATTATTGATCAGCTTATTAATACACCGTTTAAATTTTCACCCCGGTTGTAGGCCACACACTGTATACTAATTTGTAAAGTGCAGTGTTTAAGTAAGCTTTTACTTACTTACTCGTATAATTACTTGTGTAGTGCAGTAAAAAGTGGTTTTTAAAGTTTTGACTTCACTTATAGGGTTAATACGTTTTTATTGTGTTTATCTATTGCATATATTGGTACAATTACTATAGTCATACACATAATTGCTTTCTATGTAAGTATGTATATCGTAGCCACAATTTCACTTGAGCATTCCGTAGGACGTAGGTCGAATTGTCTAAATACCAATAATATTAATTTACTATAACTAAACTGCCTACGGAACTTGAAAGCAGACGTAACTTCCAGTTTTTAATAAACAGCCATATCACCTGACCGATGGACGCTCAACTTTTTAAAAACACTGTCTGCGGTGCGTGACAGGTTCATTTCGTTCCATATTCAATAAACAACCCCATTTTGATAACTCGTTGCCACTGACACGCTAGTCAAGCGACTGCCGAAAATTAAAAAAAATACTGCTAACAGAAATTGCAAATGGCTTTGGAATCAGTTCACCGTTCGATGTTTTCACGAGGGATCGTATGGGGTGTAAAAAGTACATGTACAGGCTTTTAAAAGATCAAGGATCGCACGTCGATTATACGACTATTCTCGTCACGAGTTGCAGCGTCCATGGACTAAAAAGGTTATCTCTGTTACGGAAGCTATTCGTTTTTTAGCATTGAAACGAAGATAAGCGGGATTGATATTTGTTACTTACACTTCGAAAAGTTGCAACAAATATTTCTCATCACGGCTTAACTGTGTATTGTGCATTACTGACAGCTCCTGTCACTTTTAGCGGGAACGCCGCTCGCTTGGACATTCTGTCTAGCGACGCGGTCACGGGAGCACGGGACGTTTGCTGATTTGTATCTTTTGTGTAATTCATGCTAATATCCTGATTTATTTGTTAAAACTGATTATAGAGCTTTATTTTGAACGTAAAGTGTTTAATTCCCTAAAATATGATATTTTGCACTCTTTTGCTTTTATAATGAATAAAGACTAATTTGTAGAGATTTTATACAGTTCTCCAACATCGGAGGTGGAATTTAAAGTTTAAAGCCTCGTCCTCAGCTTTCTGGCTGATGCCTAAACCAGCTATGTAGCTACTCTGACTCGGACGTTTATCTTCTTTCTAACGAATTGTCTGACCACGTAGGTTTGTTGTCTATAATTGATATCCATTTGTCATGTCTGTCACTTTATTATGTGTAGGTAAGACCAGTAGGCTTAGCACAGGATTAGTGCGACAATATGTCGCCGCGAGATAGACTGTCCATCCCTCTTTTATTGATATAGTTAGTAAAAGATGGAAAATCTTATCTCGCGGCGACATACTGACACACCAATCATGTGCTAAGCATACAGTGACGGATTAAACTAACAGCAGAAGTAGCATATGCTACGGGCCCCACAGACAGAAGGCCCCCGCGCTTTTTATTAAAATAAAATCGAGTACTTACTGACAGTAAAAAAATTGCACCAACATCTGCCAAAAAAAATTACAAATACCTATTTGCAAAAAAATACAAATATCTGACAAAATAGAACATAACTAAAAAAGGCAATTTTTATTTAATAACTACTTGTAATTTAAAAAAATAAAGGATATCAGTGGCCCCGCTGTAAAATGTGATACGGGCCTCGCATCTGTTTAATCCAGCTCGGTTTAAGACTAGTTACAATTTACCAATCTTTTGGGGAAAGTTTCCTTTTGGGAATATTCCTCTTACTGCGATCGGTAAGTTACCGGGAACGACCCATCACTAGGTAAGACACGCCTATGAAATTAGACAACGAGCCTACACAACCGAAGAATTCTTACAACTCTCACGACGACTTTATAAATGTATAATGACGAAGCATTTCCCAAAATTGTACGGCTGTATTTTTTACAACTTCCTGAAATAAATTCCGTTGGTTTGGGTAATTAGTGTAACAGTTGAAGTGTTCGCGACTGAGATAAGACACACCCATCTCGAGCATTGCTCTCCAGTTCAGCCCACTTGGTACAAATTTGGTAAGGAAACGTGCCAATAGCCTGGGCGTATTTTTATTGCGAATAATATTGAATTCTTGGCATAATGCGGTCTCGACTCGGCGAAACAGCCACCGTGATTCTGACCACTGCTAACACAAATTTGAGAGAATAGACGTTGTACCTGTAATAGTAGAGTACATGCCAAGGCCGTCTAAGTGGGAAATGGATCGAATGACGTGTAATTGTAACGACAAACATGTGATCCCAGGCTTTCTCATTTAACGGCTGAGGTGTGTATATTATTCTTTTACTGAACCGAGCCGCCAGACGGCAACTTAGTTTAGCGCAGCCGCCGGCAAAGTGCCGTTTGCCGGCCGGAGGGCAGACAATTAAATTGATGAGTTTTGATTAATGTTATCGACAATTCGCTGCCCCGATATTTCAGGGTTCTATGTTACATTATCTTGTTACCAAAAATGTATAGGAATCTGGTAGAAAAAAAGGAAAATTCCATATCAATTTCGTGGGGCAATTTGAGAAATGTGATGGATCTTGCTCAGCATCATGGACTCTACAAGCCTACCATTTTTTTTTCAAAATCGAAGACTTGATCCAAATGTAGATTCTAACTTTTTGAGGACTGCTCTATCTAGATGATAGGGATCCTCTCAGGGTTTGCGTTGTTGTATATTTTTCTGTTCATGAGTTTTATGACGAGGACTGGTTCCTTGGCTTTGAGAATGTCGCCCTAATCCGAGCGACACAAACAGCTGTAAGTGTTGGATGCAGTGGGTCTCGTTGGCAGTGTCCTCACGCGTCGCCCCCGTTACGTACCGCGTCATAATAGGCTGCGTTCGCGCAGGAAACACACTTCCGTGCCGCCTTTGGTGTTCAAGGGAGTCTTGATTGAGCGTGGAAAGCGCCGCCTGGTGATTAGTACTCACGTATTTGCACTTTGATGGATCCCGTAACTCCCGATGTCAATAAATGTTTGATTTTCATTCAATTTTATGATTACAGATGCACTACTAAAAAAATTTTACTTACAAACTAACAATAACACTTTTTAATCAAAATGCATTTTTTTAATTGCACCAGGGGCTACACGGGGAGCCCTCCCCGTGTAGCCCCTGGTGCAAAGAAAGCCCATCACACTGGCAGTATTGCCTCGTTGTGCCCATCACACAAGTTGAATAGATAAATTGGAATTGCATTTGTATTGGTATTAATAAAAATAACAGTAAAGCCCCACGAATTCAGGAAGGTTAGAGAATTTTTCTCCGCCACTTCGAATAACGCCGTCGGAGTGACTTTTCTACCTTCACCAATCGTCAATGAATCACTGGTCAGTGTTCTTCATCCGTTGGTTGATTCTTATGACACCCGCAGGAAGAGTAGGGGTCACGCGGCCAATTATTACTTTACCTAGTCTTTTAAAAACTGTTGAGAGGATTAACAAGAATCTTGAATTATTCCCTTAAGGTGGAATGTCACGGTCAGCTAGGCACTACAACGCCAATAGATGGCGTTATAGTGCATAGGTGGCGCGAATTCTACGTATTTTTATATTTTATGTATGATAATAGAAATATTTTGAATAAGTAATATGTTTGCCGCAAATAAACTGCTGTTTCTAATGTGGCCAACTAAATTTCAGGTGAGGTTTAATTTACAAAATAAGTTTATTTGAATAAATACGAAACGCTGCCGCGGCTGCGCAGTATGCACACACACATTCAAACCCTTATTCGTTTACGAAACCGATTGCTTATTTCGGAACGTGTATTGAACTTGGATTCAGGCTAGTTGGATGACCGTCTGACGCACATTCATTAGGACCAAGGTTCAAATCTCGTAATTTCAATATATTTTTTACTTTACATTACATGACTTTTTATTTTTTTTAATGATACTTTACCTATAATTACATTTTTTTCAGTAATAAATAAATAACATGTGGCTTATCCCACAAAACTTTACAAGCGTATAATTCTACGAAATTGTATAAATTCCAAAACAAATAATTGTCAATTTTGTAGATTTGTATGCTTGTAAAGTTTTGTGGTATTGGTCCCTGAACTACCAACCTAGGTTTAATTTTGGTGACCTTATATATTTACTCACCAAAAACGTTTTCAGACTGGGCATCAACCTAGGAAAAAACGTGAATTCACCCACGGGCCCCGCTCCTGTTCTCTGTGTGCGTGACGGCGCGCCTACTGTCCTCCCGCTCGCACACTCGCATAGTATATGCCGGAGCAACTACATGAAACGTGGCAATATTTTTAAAGAAAGAATTGTCTAGTACTATTTATAATTATGTGCAATCATAAAGGCGGGGTCACACCCGATGCGTGCACGTGCGCGTTGCGTGGCCGCCACCACTTGCCACCCACCTCCTCCCGCTGCCACGCGTCGCCACTCAACGCCACCCGTCGCCGGCCGCCACCCTCCTCCTCCCGCTGCCACCCGTCACCAACCGTCGCTGTCGCCACCCACCGCCACCCGTCGCCACCCGCCTCCCCCCACTGCCGCCCGCCAACCGTCGCCACCCACCTCCCCCCGCCGCCACTCACCGCCCGTCGCCGCCGCCCGCCTCCCCCCGCTGTCACGTCACCACCCGTCGCCGCCCGCCTCACCCCGCTGGATGCGGGTGGCGCAGGACCGGTCATTGTGGCAATCTTTGGGGGAGGCTTACGTTCAAAAGTAGACGTTTTTTGGCTGATATGATGATGATGATTATGATGATGATGAATTAATCATAATAAAGTCTAAAACTGGTAGACCACACTTTTTGTCGACTGTACCTATGGAGGCGCGCTCAGTTTGGGTTTATTACTACATTTCAAGTGATAACTGATATATATACAGTCTGTTACCATCAAGCGGGCTTTTATTTGAGTTCAATTTCTTTAGTTACATTTTTTAATTAAATAGTGTTCAGGACATTGTCAAGAATCTTCATCTAGGTATCATCATCATTTAAATATTTAGCAAACGGGTTATTCACGTAATTTATTTACGTCGATAATTGCCGGACATGTGTGAGTAACCCGTTTGCTAAATATTTAAATATGTTAGAGTCTCACGTTAGTTACAATTCTAAAATCTTCATCTCGTTACTCAGTGACAATAAAAGCCTCCATGATGGTACTAGTTAGCTAATCCTCTAGGCTTGTCGCGAACTTCGAGAAACGAAAATTTCGGCCATCTCTCTCTTGCAACTTATTTTCAATCGTATTTCAGTATACATAATTATACGTATCGTATAGTGTTTAGAGTTCAAATACCGGCGAGGGAATTATTTGTGTATTTATTTATCACGCCTTCCCCCGGCCAGATGGTCACTGACAAGCCCCGAACCTCGGTCAGGACTGACCATGTACCCGGTTGTCACCGACAAAATTCCGTTTGACCTTCTGACGCCCTTGGTCATCGAGCGCGCGCTCCTGACCGATGTCGCCTGTCACTGACCACGCGAAGCCAGTGCGCTCGGGACATCGCCGCGCGCGCACGTTTGTGAACTCTGACCTTAAAAGTATTAGCGTAAATCGTAACGGAAGCAAAGAGATGCGAACGCGATTTTATCGTGGAATTATTAGATTTATATAAAAGCTTACCCTGTTTGTGGGATTTACCGTCACCGATATACGATACTTTGAATTTATTTCTAAACAAATTAAGAGGATCGTCTTAGTCTAACATATCGACGAGATTTAAATGGCTTAAAACCAGTCTTTGCTTGAGCCATCGCTTCATCCATATCCTCCTGTTTTTCTCTTTTTTATAGGCAGTGCTCAAAAGTAATAATGCTACTGAAATTTTAAGAGACACGGAGCCATTGCACGTACAGTCGGTCCACAAGTTCCGAACACACTGATGTCGGAGCGTGGTCATCGACCGTGTAGCCAGACAACTCGGACGGCCACCACTGACCAAGGTCGAGCGGTCGGGGGCTTGTCAGTGACCGTCTGGCCCGGGCTTTACTCAGTGACAATAAAAGCCTCCATGATGGTACTAGTTGCTGTATTTAAGTATTATATTTATTTAGTTAGCTAATCCTCTAGGCTTATCGCGAACTTCGAAAAACGAAAATTTCGGCCATCTCTCTCTTGCAACTTATTTTCGATATGCAACTTATTTTCAATCTTATTTCAGTATACATAAGTATACGTATCGTATAGTGTTTAGAGTTCAAATACCGACGAGGGAATTATTTGTGTATTAATTTGCTGCAATAAATATTATCTATAGGGGAGACCAGGTATGAACGTAACAATTTTCAGTTTTTGATTTTTTATATTTTTTTGGTAGCAGTTGTCAAACTTTGCATCTTTATGTGCAATAGACACATATTTCATGTATCTTTTGGTACCAACATAAACTTCATACATCGAATAGTTTTACAAAAAAATGGCTCACAGTGAAGGATGGAATTTGTTGCAATTATCCCTACCCCCAGGGCTGGTTGTAACAGAGCATAGGGATAATAGAAACAAAGTAAATAACTATAAAATAATCAATAAAATTATGTGTAGTAGGTATTTTTAAGTAATCAACAGTCTTACAATATCACTATCTCAAAGACGAACATTAACAATGAATGAATGTAATTAACATTAGGTTATTCCTATAGGATATATGAGTGACGTGAGAGTAATCAACTTTCTGTCTTATTCTAAATGACATATTTTAATAAATGCCCGCTCGCCGGTCACATACTGTAAACATCAAATCATTGGGCAAAGGCCACTGAAAATGTTTGGTTATATTATTGAACTTACTAAAACTATAGTACGGTAGGTAACTCATATTACCGGTTTTTATAAATGCCCAGACGCCGGTAACAGATTGTATACCGGATGGAAATTATTTTTGGGTCAGTGACGGCAACTACCAGATTCAGAGGAGCTACGCAAAATAGTTTTAAAAGACTTTCCCTCGATTTTAAATTAATAAAGATTGGCGTTTACAGATTTGGAAACAGCATACAGGGTGGGAGAAAATGGTCATTTTTGACCCCAATCTATCCTGTTTCTGTTCAGCAGAGTTGGGCGTAATCAATTCATTTTAGAATTAATTACAGGGTTACATTCCAGTAATGACGATTCCGCAGTAATGAATTACTACTATAATCAAAATTACTGTAATGCTCAGCATTAAATGCTGTACTACGGTTACGCCTGTAATCCATTCCTTTGGGATCGTTATTGTAATCCGTTACTATAATATTGAATCCAACGTAATCAAGTACTTTAGTAATCTGCATTACTTAGAACAGTTAAAACGTAATTTTGTTACTGTTACTCGAAGAAAATTGTTTTTGATTTATGTCATTCTAGTTGTCATCTGACATCCTAGCACTTTCATGATAGTTAAAAACGTATTCTGAAAATGTAGTATATATTTAAGATCCAAGATGGCGGAACATTTTTCATCATTATACTCGTTTCTGACTTCTGACTAATTCACATCCGTGGTATTCGATTTTCGGGTCCATTCTAAGATCCAAGATGGCGGCAACGTTTTTTTAGCAATTTTCATCATTATACTCGGTTCCGACTAATTCGCATAAGTGGAATCCGAATTTCGTGTCCATTTTAAGATCCAAGATGGCGGCAAGTTTTTTTTCAATTTTCATCATTGTACTCGTTTCCGAATAATTCGCATACGTGGAACCCGATTTTCGGGTCCATTCTAAGATCCAAGATGGCGGCAACGTTTTTTTAACAATTTTCATCATTATACTCGGTTCCGACTAATTCGCATAAGTGGAATCCGAATTTCGTGTCCATTTTAAGATCCAAGATGGCGGCAACTTTTTTTGCAATTTTAATCATTATACTCGTTTCTGACTACTTCGCATACGTGGAAACCGATTTTCGGGTCCATTCTAAGATCGAAGATGGCGGTAAAGTGTTTTTCTTTCTTTTGTAATTTTTGTCATTGTAGTCGTTTTTTAGACTAATTTACATAAGTACCCGAATTTAGGATCAATTCAAGATCCTAGATTTCCTACGTATGTGTACCTACCTACCTAGTGGAAATGAGATATTCGGATTCCACGTGCGTGAATTAGTCAAAAACGAGTATAAAAAATGACGAAAATTGCAAAAAATTGTGTCGTCATCTTGGATCTTCAAATGGATTCTAAATTCGGGTTCCACGTATGTGAATTAGTCGAAAACGAGTATAATAATGAAAATTGCGTAGGTACAAAATTCAATAACATGCAAAAAAAGACGCCGCCATCTTGGATCTTACAATGGACCCTTAATTCGGGTCTCACGTATGTAAATTAGTCAAAAATGAGTACAATGATAAAAATGAAAAAAAAAGAAAAAACTTGTGCCACCTTCTTGGATCTTAAAATGGACCCTAAATTCGGGTTTTACGTATGTGTATTAGTCGAAAACGAGTATAATGATGAAAATTGCGTAGGTACAAAATTCAATAACATGCAAAAAGAGACGCCGCCATCTTGGATCTTACAATGGACCCTAAATTCGGGTCTCACGTATGTAAATTAGTCAAAAACGAGTACAATGACAAAAATGAAAAAAAAAAGAAAAAACTTGTGCCGCCATCTTGGATCTTAAAATGGATCCTAAATTCGGATTCCACGTATGTGAATTAGTCGAAATCGAGTATAATGACGAAAATTCCAAAAAAAATACCAGCATCTTGGATCTTAAAGTGGACCCTATATTCGGGTTCCACGTATGTGTATTAGTCGAAAACGAGTACAATGAAAAAAAAAGAAAAAATTGTGCCGCCATCTTGAATCTTAAAATGGACCCTAAATTCGGATTCCACGTATGTGAATTAGTCGAAATCGAGTATAATGTCCTAATGCGTCTAGACGCATAGTTAATAGGAGAGGCCTACGTCCAGCAGTGGACTACCATAAGCTGATGATGATGATGGTGATGATGAGTATAATGACGAAAATTCCAAAGTATTATATGCTATAGATTATATTATTACATTTATTACTGACCCTTCATACGTCATGGTAATATTCCGTTTCACGACATTATATTACAAGTAATATGATACCCATAAGTACCTACATTACAAAGTAAAATCAAGTGATATTGTAATCGGGAATTGATTACGAAATGCCCAACTCTGCTGTTCAGGATCAAAAACTCGTATGTGACCAAAAATATTTTTCATACAATTTGTATGGGAAATTTAATTCATGATTTGCGGCTTTTCTAGCCGAAAAATTTTTTTTGGTCTCATACATGCTTTTGATCCTGAACAGAAACAGGATCGATTGGCATCAAAAAAAAAGTTTGTCACTAATGACCATTTTCACGCACCCTGTATGTTTTTTCCAAAATCTTTAAACGCCAATCTTCATTAAGTTAAAATAAAGGGAAGGTCTTCCAAGATCATTTTCGCGTAGCTACTCTGGATCTCGTAGCTGCCCTCACTGACCCAAAAATAATTTCCACCCTGTATTCCACATGCTAAACATTTTTTGGTTACAAGCATGCCAATTTTTCAGACAAGGAAATCTGTTATTTTTGAAGTAGACGCGAATTTTCGAGCTTCCTCGTTTTCGATTGAAAATTTGAGTCTCGCGACTTACATACGAAATACCTGTTATTTGTATACAAACATACGCGATCCAAAAAATTCATCGGCTATTTTTGCGTATACTGCATGTATGTCCGTCGTTTCCACTATAAAATCTGATAAGATAATGTTTTTCATTAATGATGAATGAAAAACTTGTTGAATGAAGTTTTATTTATTAGTCATATTACCCAATGGTTCAAAACTTCGGTTTAAATGTGAAACAGACCTTCAAAGAGTTAATTAAATTCATTTTACCGTCATGAGCTCGTCGAGCATAGTCCTCTCGTCTCAACGGAGTGATCGCGACTGGCCGCGCCCACGGATGGAAATAGAAGATATAGCAAATCGCGCGAAATGCGCGACGGGAGAGAGCACAGCGCGCGAAATAAAAAGGGTCTATACGCCAAATGCTTCTTACCTCTCTATCTCTTAAACATGACAACCTATAAAAAAAGTTACGCCTATCAGCCCTCGGCATTAGTTTAAGCTACAAAATACTAAATTATTACTATTATAGCATGCAAAGTAACGTCAGGAAATAAAATCTCCCCGAAAATTAGACATGTTTTCGTGGTCGATTTCTATCGAGCGAACTTCAATCCTTTGCGGATTTGTTCCCTATCAGCCCTTGCAAATATGATGTAGTTTCTGTATGTATGATATTGTGGCATATTTTCATGTTTAAGACATCTTAAAATGCAATCTCCGTGCTGCAATTTGGGTGTATGCGCCCTCTTCAGGTGATGTTATGGCATCCAGTTCCGGTATATTTTGCATGGTCAATCTAAAATAGCCTATACTACTAAAAAACGGGCCTGGATGTCCTAACCTAATAGGTGTCCAATCAGATTGGGACGGAATCTATTCGATGACTTCAGTCATATAAGTTTTCATTATGTAGATAAGTATAATTATATTAGATATTTCTAGTCACTTTAATTATAAGATTCCTTCCCATTCCAATCACGTGCGGAATACATAGATAAAGAAAACAGATCAATTTATAAATTCAGTGTTTTATTTACATCATAGCATATTATTTTTATTTATTATTTCTGTTTTACGTTTTTCTGGTTTTATACATGGATATAGGAAGATTGCTTGACGTTGTGTGTGCTGCTTGGAAGTGAGCCTGAAGCATCTACACATATTGTAACACCTGCAGTTGGCCCTGGATCTGAAATCAGAATACTCATCGTCAAAATGGTGTGTGATGATTACTGGAATAAAAAATACATTTCAGCTTTGTCTAGTTAGGTGGTGGTGAACTTGACTACGAAGTTGGGGAGGGAACCTGGGTTCAAAACAGGTTCAGTGAGTATCTACAAAATGGTTATATTTTTAAAAGTTCAAGGCCTGGAACTCATCATCCCTCGGGAAACTAACGTTTCCGGTATTTTTGTAAAAAAAATAATATTCTTATAATATAATATATATTACTATTTATCTACATGTCAAGTTTCCTTATTCCAATCCGATGAGCAGTTGTTGCGAAAACAATAAACATCGAAACATTTTTGTAATAATAATAGTGGAAATATACCTATAATAAAAAAACTGTTTGAATACGGGGTGGAAAGATATCCAGCAAGTCAGCCTCTACAGAACTTACCTTTTGATTTCTCCGTAATATAGTATCATTTCTCCAAGGCTTCGCTTACAAGTTTTTTTCAGGCCCGAGTATCGGTGGTTTTTATAGCCTTTCCGGGACGTTTGTGGCTACATAATATACAAACGTATAATAAATCCTCATGTAAATCACTGCACGCTATGAGATATTTCAAACAATCGTAGGCAATTTAGCGTCAATTCGGATTTGTAGGTATAAACAAATGGTAAAACGATAAAGTACTGCCGGTGATTTAGAATCAAAGTGACGTTTGAATTTAGTGTTGCCTTGCCAAATAGGTTTTACGTTCAGTTCCACGAGATTATCATTTAGTAGGCACATCTATTATAAAAACATTAAATGTAACTAGTATGTATAGGTATATTTTCTATAATAAAAGGTCTTTCGTTCGGCTTTTGCGTGGGGATATGGCCTATATGGCAACATTAGCAACGCTTGCGTTTGATATTGTTGAAAAATAAATAACATGCGAAATGCGTTAGGGCAGAGCGGCAACGTAGCATTTTCAGCCAACTGGCAACGTCGCTTTCCAACGCACACACCGAATGTACGATTGGTGTATGATACTGTCGTCGTTCACCCACATATTGACAAATCTTTATTAAAATAAAGTACTAATTTAAGCTATTATTCGACCCTTTATATTACAGAAACATAATTTGCCGCAAACAAATATAAAAATGATTGTCGATTTAAGTGATTTCATTGTAAAACTATGCTCCATTTACCCATATTTGAATAAATATATTAGTATGAAAAACGAACCACCTTAAGCTTTAATCATATCATAAGTATTTGCTCTTTCCATTAATAGAGAGGACGTGAATAGCTTTATTAAAGAGAGAAGATATAAACTAAATACATTTTATCACATATCATTTGCATGTGGTTGATGATAGCAGATGGGGTATGTTTGTTTTTTACCTGTGAGCTTAGGGTTTTATGTCTGAACACTAGGGTGTCCCCTATTTTACGGATTTTAGAAATTAATAACGCATACCCCCTAAATCGGTTTCTTTTACCTCAAAACACACTGAAAAAAAATCAGTTCATTTCTGTAACTGCAACCCGTGCCGACTTACATGCCATTTTCCTATACAATGTATGAAAATGACCAAAATTTTTTTTCATTTTTTTTAATTTTTTTCTATGGCATTAAAATATACTACTGTCTTATAAACATTTTATCATAAAATTAACTTGATGAGAACAGAAAAACAATACATTATTATCAACTTACTGTCTGACTAATTTTTTTCGTAGTAATTTGTATGGGAATTTCAGATGAAAGTCGGCACGGGTTCCTGTTACAGGAATGAGCTGATTTTTTTTTTCAGAGTGTTTTGGGGTTATAAAAGCCGATTTAGGGGGTATGCGTTATGGATTTCTAAAATTCGTAAAATAGGGGACACCCTACTGAACACGTTTACGTTAGAAATTATAAATAATATCATAAAATATTCGTAGGTAGGTAGGTTTTTAGATTGCCTTCGATTTTGACACCCAAAGGGCTAAAAGCCTATAAATCTCTTTAGTCTCCAGCCATCGTTATGGTCTCTCCTTAGCAGCCTATACCATCAGAGGCCCTCATTAAAAGGCTTCATAATCAAAGTTAACAAGTTTTCAGCAAAATATTAAGACTTACACATTTAACTGCCACCGGCGTTACAGGATTGCTTTGATACGCCCCCTGGCAGTAAATGCACTAAAATACGATTACATCCAAGATGCCAGAAGATTGGAGGTAGAATATTTGTACATTAAGAAAAACGTGCTTCGGGTATGAATAGGCATGATGACTGGCAAGTCAAATCAGCATCTTTTTTCGAACTGTCAAAACGATCACCACTATGGAATTTTATATGAAATACTCAAAAGTGACGTCACGATTGAGTATTGCCAATTTTGCCAAATGACCTAATCGTTTAAGTACTTTTCAATTTATTAAATAGAAGTTTTGTACAAAAATTACTGCAATCAATTCTTCGTGTATAATGTTAAATAATTTATTTTAACTTCAGTCATCAATTCATCATCCCTATTCTAAACAAAATTATACTCAAGTCGAGCCTGTTCTACAGTCGCCATCAGTTATATCCAAACGGCCAGGGTGCTCACAAGTATCTGAGCAGACCTCTATTGTTATGGCGTTAAAGTGCAAGTTCAGAGGCCCTACAGCGAACCACGAGCGAAGAGTTTCCTCTCTCTCGCACTTGTGAATGTGTACGTAAGTGTGACAGGGAGGCAACACTTCGTGGAAAGGCCTCAGATGCTTGAGCACGTGGCAGCTCCGATATATCTGATGGCGACTGTACCCACAGTTCCCGCACGCTCCCTATGATGTAAGCACCATGAACATTGGACAAAAACCTCAATAAAGCGAATGCAAACAGCCGATTACATTGAACTAACTGATTTCCACCGGCCATTTGAGTGTTTGATAAAAAACGGCCATGCGCGAGTTGGGTTACGTAGCGTACACAATTAAACAGAGAGAAATTAAAAATTTCAATTAGTCTTGTCGGGGTGGTGTAAGATAAAAAAATTGTCCGTAATGGTGTACTAGATTGCCTTTCAAAAACGGTCTTGAATTTTAGTTGACAAGTGTCACTCCCTCTTCAATGCATCACGGTAATGAAACTAATGAATTTGAATATTAACCTATAAAAACTTAAACCGCCATAGTTGTGATTGGTCCATCAAAGTTTTGATTGGCTATATTCTATAAACGTTTGTCAAACATGTTGCGCCGTAATATGCGCGGTGTTAAGAAAAGCGCTATGTCCTGCCCATCTTGGCACAATTGAACAATTGGTCTTGGTTTGGGGAAAATAACGGGAAGTAATTGATAGATAACATATAATTTGAAAAACATAAAATAGTATTTTATAATGCCTCTCAACCCTCAATTTACGGAACCCTAAAGCCACGTAGCTCTGTATCGCTTACACAAAAACTTTTTTCTTCACTTTTTTAGTGAGATGTCGAAACGGTCGTTGCGTAGCGTGTCCGTACCTAAATAAATTTAAAAGGCAATTCTGATTAGATATCAAAGCGATAGATAAGAAAGTTAAATTACATTTTTGATCTTTCTCCCTAGACTCCTGTAGCTGTAAGTTGGCAGTTAACGTTTCTTCTTCTTCGGCGTTACATTCTTGACAGAGTGGTCGTGGCCGTCACGTAGGTTGTGTTGCCCGATGTACTATGCGACGCCATTCCGTGCGAACTGCCGTTACGTTTAGTTGTCCACAACTGTTTATTCGATACGTAAATTACCCCCTTATTCATAAACGTCCCCTAACTTAACAAGAAGCTAAGTATTGTTTGCGTTTTTATTTTGTCATTGTTGTCTCGACAATTGTAGGTATCAACAGATGGCTCTAAGAGTGATATTTTAAAAATAATTCAGTACCAATACTAAGTCTAGCTTAATCAATATTGATGCTGCCCGGCCGTCCGTATTACTAATAATCGCGAGACGACAAAGACGAATCCGCCCGGTTAAAACGCTCCTCGGAGGATCAATCACCCAGCCGTACCATGGGATGTAACGTTTACTTTACTTTTTTTTTCTTTCACTTACAACTATTTTTACAGGATCTACAATAGTAACAATAGTTAGGTCAACCACACCGGATGCGGCTGTAGCAAGTGCGCGTGCGTGTTGTAGCGTATGTAAATGACATATTAGATTGCACACCGCTTGCGTGTCGCACACGTGCGCGTGTCGTAAAACTGGTGTGCCATCTGCTATTACATTTCCGACGCTACAGCGCGTACGCTACGCGCACATAGTGTTGGTAAAGACTCGAGTCGTTTGAGTCCTTCAATTATAAGACTCTACTCGGTTTTAAGGAACGGAATGTTACAGAGACTCGAGTCCTTCAAGATGTTTTGAAATTAATATTTTTCTATACAGCGTGTACCTATATTTGATATAACCGCAAACTTTAGGGGGTCTTAGTATAGGCACTAATTAATAATATTAATATATTAATCGCAAAATTATTTAAAAAAAGCAAACTTTTTTCATTCATGTAAAATAATTCAGCACAATGTAAAGCTTTGTTGTTATTTGTTGACAATAAACATCGTAATGTCACAACCACAACTATCACTAGTGATAAGTGTACGCCGTACATTGCTGCTCAAAAAAAAATCAAAAATTAATTACGCCATGGTAGTTAACGCTAAATTAATAATTTTCATAAAAGTTAGACTATAATACTTAAATCTACGTCTCGTTACCTACAATATGCGGCTATATTTCATATACACACTGTATAATACAGCTTAAATAAGAAATCAATACAACATAGTGATAAAAACCACCTAAGGTTTTTATTATATTGAATTCTAATAAATATAGAGCAAAAATAAACTTGTTCTTTGTATTTTTATGCTTATTTAGAACCTTGAACATTTTTGAATATAATGGCATTATATCATTTCATATATTTTACCGACATTAAAAAAAATAGTCTTTATAGATTAGGACTTCAGCTTTATATGCAGGAATCGGTAAGCCTAAAAGAAAGGGTTGACTCGCGACTTAGACTCGGTAGTCTTTAAACTCGATAGTCAGTAAAAATGAGAAGAGTCCTAAAATGGGACTTGAAGAACTCGAGTCTTTACCAACACACCGTGCACATGCTGCACACGCATCCAGTGTGGCCCAGCCTTAAGTATCCATATTCGTTCATTGACATTTCCCTTATTTCCAGAGTCCCCGCCCCCCGAGAGCCCCACCACCCCCCACGAAGAGTTCCTCAAAAACCACTTCACCCTCCGCTCCTTCTTGCGCAACTTCCTTTACTTTGATTTTGTTTTATTCAAATGATTCGCAAATATTTAAAAGTAAAATACAGATTTGTTAACTACTTGTAAGTACGTAGTATTTTTTTCGCAAGATATTATATCACGTCCACTGCTGAACATAGGCCTCCCCCAAAGATTGCCCAATGACCGGTGCTGCGCCACCTTGTAGGGGGCATACCATCGGGCCTATGTTCAGCAGTGGACCTCTTTCGGCTGATATGATGATGATGATTATTATTATTATATCACGAATGGTTAACTGTGTCAGCGATGGTACTTGACCGTACCGGGATTAGAAATATATTTGCATCAAGTCAAATTCTCTAGGGAGTTATAGAAATGTTAGTACGTCATTTAAAGATATTTTGTCTTTTTTAAAAGTCCGCAAGTGTGATGAAAAACATTGTATGCGTCACGGTCGGTAAGCGGAATACAAACTCGTGTCATTAAAAGCCCTAGCTACGGCGTCGGGCTTCTAACACTCTCGTTAGTAATACCGTACTTACCTCCCTAGATGCACAATGTAGGTAGGTACTATTTCATCACACTTGCTTTTTAAGTGATCCGATACTTACATATGTATGTACTTACATAAGTGCGTCGCGAGAGTTAAAGAAAAAAGAAATTTCCTATACAGGGTGTAAGTCTAATACGGGCGACGCTCTTAACGGGTGTTAGTTTAGTACAGAATACCTAAGTACATTTAGATAACTTATACTTAACCTCGTCCTGCCCAATGTGATTTATAAAGGACATATATTATATTTTCGAACTCATTAGGTTTAAATTTCAAAAGCTCTAATTTAGTATACGGGCAGGACGAGGCTATAATCAGAGGAACAAAATTATCCATACAAAATAATCGGCGCGTAATGTAGAGCAACACACTCAAGTTAAACGCTCGTTGACAGCTAATTTCAAAAACAGATTACATAACTGCCATATCAATATTAACAAATGTTCGTCTACATTACTGCTCCGAAAATCTTTAACCTTTTGGACGCCAACTATCAGTAGTTGGCGTCCAAAAGGTTAAAGATTTTATTAGCACCGCAGGTTCAACGCCAAAGACCAATATAAGTCTTGAGTCACAGAGCTATATAGACCTACATGCATGTGCGTAATATTCAATTTCAATTTAGACATTTTGTTGAAGTGGCGTATGAGTGACACATTTTGTATTTGACGTGGCGTCAAAAAGGTTAAAAAACATCTGTGAGGTCATAATTAAGTGTAACTGAAAAAAACCTCGTAATCCGTGATTACGCTGATTAATTCCATGTCTGATTTAATTTATCGCCCGTATTAGATTTACACGCGGTAGAAATTTTACTTTAAAAAAATGCTTAAAATCATAAACTGAACTAGGTGCCATAGAAACTTTTATAAAATTATTTCAAATGGTTCATGAAAAAAAAAATTCAATGTACTTCCTCGATTTGTGACTTATTTTGTAAGATAAAATAAAAATATATTCCAGCAGTGTAATTTCTTTGTAGATTTTATTTTGATATCATACGCTCTTGCTAGCTGTACAGTCAGTATCCTTAAAATATTATTTTCACAGATCAGTATAGATAGCTAACGGTGGCATGGAACATGTCGCAGCGTTATGGCCGATAGGCCTTTATAGTGTGACAGATGCGCGCCCTATGAGCCAGTCGCAACTTACCCGCGACTGCAGGATGAGCTCGGACATAATATCCGCAAAATGCCGAATTGTGCCATTATTTCTTGTAAAAATAGGAGTGTAAATAAACATCTCAAGGACTATTGAGTCACGTACCACATGAAAGTATTGATTTTTTTAGTTATTAGTTGACAAAACCACGTATTTTTATAAACAATATATAACAACAAACCGCTGACATAAATGTCATAATGATTTTACTTGGGCGTACCAATTGGTTGAACTATTCAGTGACAAATTGTATGTGCGTTTTACATTGACGGCCTAGAATAGCAAGCAAGTTGCAATTTGGTAAGTGACCGTGCAATGTATCCAATTGCTAGCGATATTCACAACCGTCCTGTCATTTCTTGGTACGGCCGCTGCGAGCAGGCCGCGAACTAGAGGTACGACTGACCGTGCCGATGACAAATAGCGTCGATAAATTGGTGATGTATTTGATTATATTCAATTTTTCTTTCATATTTTGATCTTTGTATCAATATCTTATCTTCATAAAGGTAAAACAATATCATCATCATCATCATATCAGCCGAAAGACGTCCACTGCTGAACATAGGCCTCTCCCAACGATTGCCACAATGACCGGTCCAATAAATAAATATATAGATTATATCGCGTATGATAATATATTATTTCGTGCCTTTTACAATAACCGTTGTCAAAGGTTGAAATTGTTTTATTTAAATACATATGTGACCATCGCGGAAACGGCTGATAACATTATAAAGACTGTCCACGTAAAAAAGTGGTCGACATTATAATGACAAATAAGATGAAAAAAATAACAAAAACGAATTAATTATATATTTATATAATAGTATAATTCATGTTCTTTAAAATATAATACAAGACTTGTGCAACACATTAAGACTAATAAAATGCCCTGACTTTTCTTCTTACTCCTTCCATCAATCTTTGTACATCGGTTTAGGTGATCGTTTTACATGTTGTATCCCAATATTTTTTGAATTGTTGTACATCAGTAGCAATTTTCTGACTTTTTTTTAGCTTTCTTTTCATTATTGCCCAGAATTTCACTACAGGCCGGAGTTCTGGGCAGTTTGGAGGATTTGCAGATTTCGGTACAGCAGAGATATTATTTTCGTCATACCATGTCAAAACCGATTTCGCGTAATGGGAAGTGGCTAAATCAGGCCAAAATATGACTGACTGGGCGTGGCTTCTTATGAACGGCAATAAACGTTTTTTAAACACTCCTTCATGTAAACGACTTGGTTAACCGTGCCAGTTGTAACGAAAGATTTGCTTTTTTTATCACATGTACATATGGCTTGCCACACTAAATTATTTTTTGCAAACTTGTCTATTTTTTTGTTGTAAATTTATCATCAATACCTCCTAGTTTATTTGCGACGTAAAACTGTAACCCTGGCAACTGCTCGAAATCTGCCTTGACGTAGGTCTCATCGTCCATCAAAATGCAATCAAATTTCGTTAAATAATGTATACAACTTTCGGGCTCGAGTTTTACATATTTTTTGTTTAGTAGCATTGCGATTTGTAACGCTAGACGCTTTATATGAGTGTAAACCTGCTTTTTGTTTGATCTTCTGGACGTACGACTTCGATAACTTACATTTCCTGGCGACGTCTCAAATGGACAGTGTTGGGTTCTTCTTAAAGTGCTCAATGACTTTCCTTGCCTTATTTTTATCCATGGAACCGTGTTTTCTACGCGAGCCTTTCTTCTTTTCGACCGTCAACCTCGAGCGATAATTAGCCAATACCTTTTGGACTGTAGTTTTAGGAACGGATAATAATTTAGCTAGCTTAGCTTACGACATATCAGGATTTTCATTGTAAGTGTACAAAATACTTTTGCGCTTGTCCAGTTGGCTAGAGGCCATTTTATTATAGTTATTATTTTTTAAATCGAAAGTAGTCCTAAAATAAACCTTATATATCCCGCTTTCTAACTGTCATAGTGACATATTTCATTTTTCTTTTATTTATTTTTTTTAAGAATTTTATGTCGACCACTTTTTTACGTGGACAGTCTTTATTTATTAAGGGTACAACCGTCTAAATAATTATTTGTTCATGTGATTCCCAGCCACAATTAAGATAATGTCGTTAATAAATTGCTTTGTTCATATTCAAATATATGTTTATAATTGACATTCTGTAGTTTATTATTTACAAACCAGATCCGACACGAAAGTAAGAAAAAAGTTTTCTAATTTATTATTAAACTATCTAAAATGAAAACAAACAATATAAGGACTTAACTACCTATAAATAAAAAAAATGGCCTAATAAATCGCCGTCAGTGGGCAAGGTACCCAGAAGGCTGGCCGCATTCCCCCGTTGTATAGCTATACTTAAACGCTGTGCAAGGTACTGGCCAGCCCTCTGGTCGCTTGAGGTCTCTCTTAGGCGAGGCGCTAGATCTTTAAAAAGTCCATGTGCACTTGGCCACCATCCACCATGGCCCCAAGGTCTCCACACCAAACGCCGCAAATATGTAGCTGGTTCCTAAAGCAGCATATTTGCGGCGCTTGAGACTTTCGGCTAATGATGCCGCGGCGCCAGCAGCAACGCCGGTGACCGAAACATGGGACGGCGCCAGAGTGTCAACGCAGGTGGCGTCCCAAACTAGCGGCCGGCCCATGCTCCAGGGCACCAGCGTCATTCCGTCAGGCCTCTTGCCTTCGTCCCTGGCCAGACCGTTGGGCTCTAGGACGGCCGGTATTTTCGCGCTAACAAGGGCGCGACGGATAACATAATGTTTTTAAAGATTAGATACATCGTCCAATGCGATATTTTAATCTGTATTTATTTCTTATTAAATGATAGATCGATTTTAATGTTTTTCTTAATATTCCGGCCTTATCAAATATCTATGGATACTAATTTGTAGCCTCCTCTCTAGTGCCGCGTCATATGGTAGCGCTTTAGCCAATCACAGCGTGGCAAAGGCCCGACCTCGGAGACACCGAGACTCATTACAATTTCGCTTCGTTACAAATCTCTCTCTTTCATATATCTATGATTATTTTCGATCAGTTAGTTATGCAATACTAACTACTAACTACTGTTTAAAACTTGGAATTTCCTATATAGTCATATTGTTACTATTTGTGTATACAACCTCACCTACAACGAGTTAACATACACAATTTAAACCGGGGCCTATTTCTCGAAAGCTTGTAACTTGTAATACAAGCGGAAGGCCTTATCTGACTAAACTTGTTAAAAAGAGACTTCCACTTGTATTACAAGTTATAAGTTTTTGAGAAACGGGTCAAAGGACTTCCGCTTGTATTACAAGTTACAAGCTTTCGAGAAATAGGCCCCTTATCTAATTAATAGTGTTAAAAAGAGTCTTGCACTTGTATTACAACTTACAAGCGATCGAGAAACGGGCCCCTGTACTTTTCCCTGCAATTCTGTCTGAGACAGCACAATACCGTCGGTTGACGAACAAAACTAAGTAACAAATACCTACTTGAAATAAAACTCGTATCTCAGTTCTGATTCCATACTGACATAAGAGGTTGCTAAAAGTAGTGACAGTTCTTATAGCGAGTTTTGCGTGTCAACGGTATGATTAATAGAATCCGTATAAAATATAACTGATTGTACACAAACAAAACACGGCTAGCAATAAAGTGATTCACGTTTGTTATTGTTCCGCTCTTCCAAGAATATTGTTCACTAATCGTAATCGCCAAGAGTTTATTTTAATTCCCGAATGTAAACGAACGACTGAAAAAGCCGGCTTATAGCGTATATACTATGGTGACAATGTAGCTAACGATTATTAACCTTTTGAACGCCAAGAACCACTAAAGTGGCCGTGTGTTGTCCTGCCTACCACGCCAGCAGCCACTAAAGTGGTCATCGAGTATGCTGTCAAAGTAACTGTCTTGGTTTGGATAAGGTTTATCTCAGTATTCGTCAGTTGTCTACTCTTCTACACACCGTGCACTGTTTAAACCCGAAAGATTTTAACCACGCATTTTTGATGTAAAATAAAAAACAAAAAATGTTGTCATTTTTGGCGAAAAAAAATTTTAGTTTTTATTTTTTTTTAATTTTTGAATGTATTTTAACATAAAAAGTAAATCGTATTCATAAAACTAGCACTTACAATGAGTGTTCACGTTTTTTTTTACAAAAACCTAATTTTTTAAAGGTTTCTTTTCCACTTTTTGACATCTATTAATGAGGTTAGTGAGACTATTCTCCATAATGGCACCAACGCCGTTAAAAAGACCTTTTGTACTGAGTAACAATTAGAAAATATGTTTTTTTTTTATTGGTAATAACTCCGAAACAAGGCGATATGCAGAAAAGTTTTTTCATCACACCTGTTCGGTAAGTGCGCCAATACGCTGCGGTGATGCGCGCCGTAGGTGCGTCATTACGTCATAGTAGGCCGTTAAGGATTTTCATACAACATTACGTCGCAATAGCGCGGTCCGGCGCACGCCGCGCGCCGCGCCGAGATTTCTTTTATGAAAATGATGAAATTAAGTCATCCCCGATTTAGACCATTTTAGGGTAGTTTTGTGAAAATATATTGTTTTATTTACTTTTTTGCATCACAGGTGTGATGAAAAACATTGTGTGTACCACGGGCGGTACAAGAATTATGAACTCGTGTGAAGTAAAGCCCGCGCCATCGGCTTGGGCTTTACTTTCACACTCGTTCGCAAATTCTTACTTACCGCCCTAAGTACACAATGTACTAATACGACATTATATTTTCTAAATGTGGTCAGGAATACCTACACTGTTAAAATCGGTCGGGCTTAAATAGCCCACGGTGTATCTTATCTCATATACGTAGCTTTCACAGAATTCATCCATTAAACAATTACGACGTTATTATTAGACGGAAATATGTAAAACAAATTATCGCTTACTTACGCTCACACTTACCTACGTAAAAGCTAGGAGTTCTCGATTAATTATTCAACGAGGTATACAAAGCTCGCACGTACTAATACGTTCATTAACACGGATTCCCTCGTAGGTGTACGAGCGTCAATGTAACCTGCTTAGTGCTTAGTGCCGCTACCATGAACCACGTAAGTAGCGATGAGTACCTACTCGTAATGAGTTATTATCGTAATGTCAGCCTCCGTAGCCTAGTTGGTAGTGACCCTGCCTACGAAGCTGGACGTTCCGGGTTAGAATGCCGACGAGGGCATTATTTGTGTATTTATTTATCACAAATATTTGCTCCTTGGTCGTGGCTGTGTATTTAAGTATCTATATGTATATATCTATTATATATATCGTCGCCTCGTACCCACATCACAAGCCTTAAGTGAGCTTACCGTGGGACTAGGTCGATTTGTTTAAGATGTCTCTAAATGTTTATTTTATTTATTTATTTTGCATCCCGCTCGTACTGGCACTGCTAAATGGCTAGCCAAGATGCCATTCTTCAATCGTATACGATAAGCGATAAGTCGTAATAAATGTATGACAACGATAGATTCGAAAAGTCACGTGACCATTTATCCTTACATTGTTTATGGTCACGTGACTAATCGCCTATCGTATACGATTGCAGAAAGGCATCTTGGCTAAGCCTGCTGCCAAATTAGCGTAAGCAAGAGACAGAAAGTATTGTCTTTTTACGTAAGTCTTGATTACTACGGGGTATTTTAGTCCTCAAGTTTTTCCTATTGACCGTTAGATTTGGGAGTTCAGAGCTTTAACTCTCGTGTCAAAATTTTGACGTCTAAGAGTGCGTGGTTAAAATCTTTCACAATACCCGCGAGCACCGTGTATTTACTCGAAACTATCCCTCTCGTAAGAGTCGACTAAGAGATTGAAGTGTCCCTGACCATTATTTGATAAAGGAATGATGATGGGCAGCAGCGTCATCATAGCGGACACATTACTTGCCCAGCGTGGCGATTATGGGCATTTACCCCCTAATGCGTCTATACGCATAGTTAATAGGAGAGGCCTACGTCCAGCAGTAGACTATCATAGGCTGATGATGATGAGTAGGATTTAGTGAAACAGTACCGGGGGCGAACGTGTTAACTTATAGTAAGGGCACGGAATCCTAATTGTAGCCAGTTTCGGTAAATCGAATCAGTGCCTTTGGCAATTCACCTGGGCTCCGGGGCGCTATCGTTTGGGCCTTTTTCTGGCCATGTTCGAAATTCGAATGCTAAATGCATTTGAGGAAATCTGCAAATACGCCGCCATGGTTTTGCACAGGGAACGGAACCTGCTTTTTTGAAAAACCTCAAAATAGGCTCAATATGTCTCAATATTTTAATTCGTTAACAACATCGTAATAGTAAATTACTTCATTAGGCATAATCTCACCGCGAGCTACTAAGCTATAAACTATGGGCTATAATGGTCAAAAAATTTTTCGTTGTCTTGTTTCATACCACTCTGTCACGCTTGTAGTTGCACGTAGAGTAGGGGTACTCTACGAAATTCGATCGTCAAGGTGCATTCAGTTCAGACCAAACGAGCATTCGCTATTCTATCCCCCACTCTACGAAATCAACGAATCATGTTTCGTGTAACGATTGAATTTCGTAGAGTAGGGGGTTAGAATAGCGAATGCTCGTTTGGTGTGAATGCACCTTTACACTGTTGAAAAATAAAAGGTAAGTAATACTATAGTTGCCGATTTCTAAGAATGAACTTTTGACAGTTTGTAAGTAGATTAATCCCTATTAATCCTAGAGTAAGAAATTAAGAATCACCATTTTTCCGATAGTCTTTATATAAGGTTAATTTCTAAACTGTCAAAAATATTTAACCCTTAATCAAACACGAGTCACACCAAAATTTTATTGGTTTTTGCCCTTATCAGTTAGACACAAGATTCAAAACAGGTGGGAAACATATTCCCATTATCCGTTTAAGGGTATTCATTCTTAGTTATCGGCAACTATAATAAATAATCAAAATGTCACCAGTCAATTAGTTTTCTGATGTCTAAGCGCCCTTATGGCAAGCGACAAAGTGGGACGTTTTTACTAAACCGCTTACATTTTACCTGTACTGAGGAACAGGCGTGCACGTGTGCATGGCGTGCGCGTTGTATTGTCGGAAAGTTCATAGCAGATGACACACCGGTTGCACGTCACGCTCACGTGCACGCCACGCAAGCGGTGTGACATCTAATATGACATTTACATAGTACGCTACAACGCAACGCCACGCACACTCTTTACGCCACGCCACGTTGGCTTAGATATTACGTTTGCGATAAATTCATGGTATCAATTTCTAGAGACGCCCAGAACATTCTAAAATTGTCGAGGGAAATCTTTGTTGCATTTGTGAATATGCGAGGCACAAACGGGTACTTGCATAGTGCATTACATGCATTTTCATGGTGCCTCCCGGCTGCAAGCTACGAATATAAAACTAGTCTCGGATTTATCACGTTTTATAAATATCATGGAATAACAGGCATGTTGACTGGCAATTCTGTATAAAAATGTCTGCAATGTACATTTTAGTAATAATTTCTTCGTCTAATTCTATAAACTCAAAACTTGTTAAAACAAATGGAATGAACTTGAATTTGGAACTTATTTTATTGCTTGTACCCTTCCCATACATGCATATACATTTGGATTGTATTAAAGTACCGAACTACAGCAATTACAATAAAAGCATCAGGGGCCCGTTTCTCGGACGCTTGTAACTTGTAATACAAGTGGAAGTCTCTTTTTAACACTATTAATTAGATAAGGACTTCCGCTTGTATACAAGTTACAGGCTTTCGAGAAAAAGGCCCCTGGAAGCGAAGCAAGCCTGTACATCTCACGTGCCTTAATGTTCCTACCAAACTAATTAACCTTTTTGACGCCACGTCAAACACATAAACTGTCACTCACACGGTACGTCTACGAAATGTCAAAACTAAAATTTAATTTTATGCTCATGCTTCTAGGTCTATATTGCTTTGTGAACCAAGACTTATATATCGGTCTTTGGCGTTGAACCTGCAGTGCCAATATATCAGTGGTTGGCGTCCAAAAGGTTAAACACGAGTAGTAGCAGTACCCACACTTATAGCTGACTAGCGAGTGCTTATATGTGCAGCTAATAGCTCTATAGTCAACTGTCAAAGTGCTAACTAACTAGCACAGACGAGCCAATGCCGATGTAATTTGGATCCGTAATAAACACCTTGTGTTAGTGGCGACACTTATGGCTGAATAAGGAGTGCTATACAGCTCCTAGGTCTATAATATCCAACTATTATAATTGAGCCAAATGCCGCAATAGTCTCCGTTCCGTACCAAACGCTTTAACTTTTTGGACGCCAACCATCGATATATTACCACCGCAGGATCAACGCCAAATACTGATATATAAGTCTTGGACCATAGAGCAACATAGACCTACACGCATGTGTGTAAAATTCAGCTTTGACGTGGCGCCTGGGTGACAGCTTTGGTATTCGACATGGCGTCAAAAAGGTTAAATATGTCACTAGCAACACTTACGGCTGACTAACGAGTGCTTCTCGCTCTGTAATACCTAACTAATGTAATTTAGCCAAATGCCGTGCCGCTGCAATCTTAGTCCCTGTGGCAGTAACAACACGGATGGCTAGCGAGGGCTTTTACTATGACCAACTAAGTAATACCCGACGAATGTAATCGAGCCAAATGCCGCAATAGTCCGTACAGAGTAGGGTCACTTACGGCTAACTAACGAGTGCTTACGCAGTTCTTTGCTCTTTAATACCTAATTAATGTAATCGAGCCAAATGCCGCTGTAATCTAGTCTCCGTTTCAAACACCTTGTGACAGTAGCGACATTTATGGCTGACTAGCGAATGCTTATACAACTACTATAGCCAACTAAGTAAATGCCATAATAGTCTCTGTACAGCGCAGCGTCACTTACGGCTAACTAACGAGTGCTTACGCAGTTCTTAGCTCTTTAATTACCCAACTAATGTAATCGAGCCAAATGGCGCTGTAATCTAGTCTCCGTTTCAAACACCTTGTGACAGTAGCGACACTTATGGCTGACTAACGAGTGTTTATACAGCACATGGCTCTGTAGCCGCGCCAGGGATGGGAACTGCCGTCCGCAGCTGCAGTCCGTCGCGCCGGCTGGGTGCACCGTGTTCCTGCAATCAATCCATTTGGTTATCGGCAATCGTTTTGAGCGTCAAGAACTAAAGGCTTTGACAAACATACGCGGTTTGAGAACGAGGCGTGAGCGCGGTGCAACGTAACGGTGGTTCAATGTTGGTGTCTTACTCGTAAATGCTCATGTATTTTTTAGTATTCCTTCCTTACCTAAATATTATTCTATATAAATCAAAGAAAAATTGCGAATTCTGGCAGTAATTACGATTTTTACTTACACCGGTAGGGTAGCAAACAAAAACAACCCAGATTGTGCTCGTTCTCATTGCATACGTTTAGCCTTTATACTTTTCGACACCTACGACTGATATATTGGCAACGCAGATTTGACGCCAAAGACCGATATATAAGTGACGACCCACAGAGAGATACAAACTTACACGGGCGTGCGCAAAGTTCGAATTCAGTTTCGACTCTTTGAATACAAAAAACTGTCCTTAAGACGGGACAGTTTTTGTATTTGGTGTGGCGTCGAAAAGGTTAAACATTATAAAAAAACATTTTAGTACTAACATGTGGTTGGTCAGATTCGCTTCGCTGATAAACTCTCGTCGGCACACAGTGCACCAGTGCCCTGTCTTAGAAGGGTGCATATACTTCACGTGGTTCCGCAAAGACACCAATGAAGCGTAGAAATTCCCGCAAACATCACACGCCACCTTCTTCTTTTTACACCCCGCGCTATGCTCAGTTAGCAAAGCAGCACTCTCAAATGTCCTGTAGCATACTGCACATCGATGCCTCAAATGCATGTACCGAGCGTGTTTTTCCAAGCTCAGCCGCGATGGATACGATCTTTCACAAATGTCACACTTGCTTCTCTCCTCATCGGTATGTTCTAGAAGCACGTGGTTCTTCAAAGTCTTCGAATTCTTATATATCTTACCGCAGTAGCTACAGGTACATTTTGCACGGTCTGGTTTCTTTTTCCGTGATTTATTATTTTGCGGTTCCGATGGTTCATCAGATGCGTCTTCATCTTCAGCCATTATTTCTTGCAAAAAAGACGTCGAAGTACGCAAATGTTCGTCAATAAGAGCGCTATCCAAGCGTTCAATATGCACCTCGATTTCAGCTTTGTTCATTTTCACAAAAATAGCTTCGATAGACTAAAAAACAAATAAACTAAACAATACTTCGGTTTGCGAGTTGCAACGTCAAGCTTGTAAAAAAAAGAATTGCGGTTAAAAAAAGATATTTTTTTTTCGGCCTTTTATTGGCATATGTGGACTTTTTGAATGTCTCATTTTTAACATCCGTCACGCCACTCACGCCCTTTTATTTTTACGTCAAAAAAAATAAAGAATTGAATACATACTAGGAACATCGTGTCAAAAATGATAGTTTTCTAATAATAAATTGTTTTATTTTCTCAGAATATTTATACTGTTTGAAAGCAACATACGCAAGGTAAAGAGTTGTACAAAATGAAATACTTAAAACAGTTTATTATTTTTGTTTTTCCTTCAAACGCCGAGAAATAATTTAGGTTAGCAAATGATTTTCTACTTTCACTTATATAATGATTTTATTGTAATACCTTTTCAGTAATAAAATAACTTACGAGCAAAGTTTAAAGACCTGTTTAAAAAGAAAAACAGTGTAGTTATTACTTAAATATTATTCTTAATTCCTACAGAAAACTTAAAACCGCCAAAATAAATTTGTTTTTTTTTTAATTTACTAAAGTTTTGGCTATTTTAATTTACTAAAATTTTGGCTACTAGTGCCAACAACTTCCAACACAGCCATAGATAATAAATAAGACTAGAGTGATAGTAGTGCCACAGAATATGTAGTGAAAATTTAATATCAACATCATAACAAACGAAGCTACTTAACCTGAATCGCTTTAAATTATTTACTATCAAGGCCATGTTGTTTGTATTAAACTCGTAATCAAATTTACCTATTTTATGCTGGGACACTGGCATGACACACTTTTACTAAACACTAGCATCTTAAAATAGATAAACAAAACGTTAACAAACTTTCACAGTTTTCTATATTTTAAAAGGCCTTACTTATAACGGACATTTTTCATAGCCATTGAAAAACGTTTACTAATAACTCTCATACAAATGTCAAGATCTCACGGCCAAAATGTATGAAACGCCATTATTTTTTGCGTTTTCGGGGTTCGTCTCTTTTTTCATAGTATACGTTGCTTAGTATGACATAAAATTATAGGAGTCTGAGGCTTTTAGTGGCTGGTGCCACCCTGTAAATGTGCCACGAACTGGACAAGATATTCATATATTAACATAGAATGTATCCATCTTTACGACAGGATGACTGACAATGACAAGTGACAAAACCGACACTATTGGAGTGCCGAGAAATGTGGTCAAAAAAGCGTGATGTGGTTGTGCTTACCCGAAGTAGTATTATGAGATCGTTCGTCTATTATACTTCCCGGCAGATAAGATGATACCAGCGTCCCTAGTATATCTTGTTTTTGACAGTAACTTGCCTTGTCGCGGCTACCTGTCCCGTTTTGATTATATTTATTAAAAAATGACTGGTAGCCGCGAGAGAATCGCGAGTAGCTGTCAAATATAAAACGTACTGGAGCCGCCGTCGGTTCAATATTGTGACCTGACAGTTGTCACGATTATCTATGTACTTGTCTCTCGGGAACTTTAGCGTCTATCGCTCTAATTTGCATAAGAGATAAAGAGGCAGAATAGAAGAACAGATTCTCTGAAAGGTTCGCGGCAATAACGTCGATTTATTTCTGCTATTCGCCAGTAATCTTTCCAGGATCAATCACATAACATCTGTTTACATTTTTCATCTACGAATTTGGAAACGAAAATTAAATACTTTATTGGACTTAAATTCATGTATTTTATTCACTTTCGTTGTTTAATTTTCACTTCCAAATTTTTATTTCATTGTGCGTGTGATGTTACATGTCGAAATTAATGGTCAGATGGGCACTAAGCTTTATCACACAAATTGAGGTTAAAGTGGCCAGCTTATTTTGATGCTACGTGTTTTTGGGTTCTTTATCGGGCAGTGAGAGCACACGCGCTCCGCTCCCCGCCGGGCAGGACCAATCGCCGGCTGACGCGCAACGAGAGCCGGTATCACTCCGGTGAGTCATATAAAGAACCTTCCAGGTGTGATGTCATTGGTGCATTTTGTTTTTTTTTTTTGTTTTGGGTGCTAGGTTTTCTTCCGGTTGGGTCTTTCATCTTTTGACATTTTCATTTTAGGTTATGTTATCAATTACTTATCATGTTTGTGTATTTTGTTATTTATTTTTTAAATCGATGGGAGGAAGCAACTTGTAACCGGTACAGCCTGTTCATGAGACAGCTTTCTATTTGCGAGTTGGGCTTATGCAAAACTAAATAGACACAGGCGGTTAAGTGCCGGTTAAACTACTACTTTAACATCCAAATCATTTTATATACTTTAGTAAAATGATAATTTCTAATAGGTACTGCAAGAAACCTCGTAATATCTTAAAGTATATTTTATTTCTAGTTCTAAGTTTCCTGAGCTTTAGTTTGAAACTTTTAATAGAAGCCATTCATTTCTTAACTCAAGTAAAGTATTATTGCTTTTAGTTCACATACGAGCAGATTGTCTTGACTATGATGTATTTTTCGTTAATTCGATGAGGTTAGGACCTGGACATAAAATTATGTCAAACTATCAAAAACCTTTTTACTAGGGCTCAAGTAAAACATCATTTTCGCTGCCCGGCTAATGATATCAATAACTTACCCACTCAAATATACATATGTATAATGTTATGATGATATGATGTTAGGTAGGTAGATGACTGTTTACACAATTTGAAGATGTTAGGTACATCTAGAGTTTATACCTTTTTAGGTACTTTACTTCTGTAAGTGACACTAACTGATGCACCAATCACAGATCTAGAGACAAGTGCGCCTTTTTTCATTAATAAATAATTCATAGAGAACGTGCATTGCCCTAAGGATTTTTACATAGCGCCATTGCCCTTCCTTGTCATACTGTAAAGTCCATATTTACATCATACTATGCATATTTACATAGCTCAGACGTTTAGTCGACACTGTGAGTAAATAACTCCAGCGTCAGTATTTGCCATTTGCGACCAATTGACACGAGTCGTTTGACTCAAAGGTGCCTCGGACCCTGGGGGGTTAGCCGCAAACTTCGTTCGTTCGATCGTACGTTTTAGTATTTTCTCTCTCGCTCAACGGGAGCGGTAGGGAGGCAAAATAGACTATCGAAATACACCGTGATTTGTAATAACCCGAAAGATTTTAACAGTGTGTTCCTGACCACATTTAGAAACTATAATGTTGTATAAACTTTTCTGGATATCGCCTAGTTTTAGAGTTATTACCAATTAAATAAAAACATATTTTCTAATTGTAACTCGGTACAAAAGGTCTTTTTAACGGCGTTGGTGTCATTATGGAGAATAGTCTCACTAACCTCATTAATAGATGTCGAAAAGTGAGAAATAAAACCTTTTAAAAATGAGGTTTTTGTAAAAAAAACCTTAACACTCATTGTAAGTGCTAGTTTCATGAATAACTTTTACTTTTGATGTTAAAATACATTCAAAAATTAAATAACAATTGAAAAAAAAATAGAAAAAAAAATTTTTTTTCGCCAAAAATGACAAAAGTCATATAATATTTTTTGTTTGTTTTTACATCAAAAATGCGTGGTTAAAATCTTTCGGGTTATTAGAGATCACGGTGTATAGAAATGGGCAGCGGATAGCCCCCTGTTACATCCGGAGTTTACTAGTAATCTGCGAACTGGCTAGGCGATGAGGCGAGTCCTCTTTGACACCCGATGAAGAAACAACGTGCAGATAAATTTGCTGTAAATATAAAATTGCTTGATAAAAGCGCATTTTCGACAAGTCGATCTTTAAATAGAAATGTCCTTATTTAGATACTACATTATACTCGCTAGAAGAGGCAATTGTATTTTTTTATTCTATACATAGTCCACTGCTGGACGTAGGCCTCTCCTATTAACTATGCGTATGAACGCATTAGGAGGTAAATGCCCATAATCGCCACGCTGGGCAAGCGGATTGGCGATCGCAGTAATGTGTCCACTATGATGACGCTGCTGCCCATCATCAATCTTTTATCAAATAGTGGTCAGTGACACTTCAATCCCTTAGTCGACTCTTACGACACCCGCAGGAGTTGGGGTGGTACAAATGTATTCTTACTGCCGTCACCACGCGACACGTATAGTGTTAGTGTAAATAGTGTAGTATAGTGTTAGTGTAGGTAAATGTAAATGCCCCAAGACGGTAGATATAGATCTGCTTGTATAACCAAACGAATAAATTGAGAGCTTCCTCCTTCCTCCTTTTGATATTTTGAAAATGGAGGTGGTCAAAGTCTGTTAAAAAAGGGGAGCGAAATTGGTCGTGAGTAGATACAACGGTTCTTTATTTTTCCCGTCGTTCTACGGGTTTGGTTGTAGAGTGTACGTAATCAAAATCACTGAATTCTCGAGTGTAATTCGAGAATTCAGTGATTTTGATTACAATTTGTACACACTGCTAGGAAATACAATAAAAAATATTAATCCAACTGCAACAGACAGCTTGTACGGAGGGCTTTTCACGGAAAATTCTCGCTAATAATATAATCTGGATCATTTCGTAATACTCGTAACATTAAGTTTTCTAGTCTATTAGCTTACTCCAAGTTTGTACCAATTATTACTAGCGTTAATTAATTGAGTTAGTATTTTCTTATTTTGTTACCTTGTTTCATGATATAAAATTCTATTATTCATTTGTACATTGTGCATTTTCTTGACTGCGCGAAAAGCGGTATTACTTAGTCATTTTATAAAATCGTAGCTAAATAGGAAAATTAAACAGCCATAATAATGATTGGTCTTAATTAAAGTTTAGAACTTTAGAGAAATGATCTGGTCATAGGCACTGGTCTCACCGCGAGCTACTAAGCTATGAACTATCTGCTACAAACACGAACAAATGATACGCACTTCCGTGTAAATAAAAGAGACACAGCGATGCTCGCCCAGCTATCAGCTATCACCGCCGGGCGAGTATCGCTACGTCTCTTTTTTTACACGGGAGCGCGTATGTTTTGTTCTTGTTTATAATATAATCCATAGTTTATAGCTTAGTAGTTCTCGGTGAGACCAGTGCCATAAGCCCATTTTCCACATTGCTTCGTCACATAGGCCTCACCTATAACCTGTAGCTACTCATGGACACATTATAATGTAATAATGAGCTATTATTAAATACAATTAAAATATTTGCACGTCATACGACAAGTAACTTTAAATAGCTGACGTAGATCGTAGTAGATAGCAGTTCACCTATTGTATGCACGAAATGAATTGAATAATTGAACGAATCAAACTTACTTCAAACGAGTTATGTAAAGTACTAGTATCATACAAATTCAAAGTATAAATTGGACTGGTTTTTGATTCAAAGTCAACCCTTTAAATGAATATACTTACGCATTCAAATGTACCTTAATACGGTATAACGAATAGGGCCCCTTTGTACTCGTACCCTTTGTCATAGTCCTTTTGTGACAAAGCCAAGTCTCACGGCAAGACATGTCAACACAGTACATGTGCATATAATAAAGTAAGAATAAAGATTTGGGTGGGACATACATACTGCTAGATACTGGTCTCACCGTGAGCTACTAAGCTATGAACTATGAGCTATAAACACGAACAAAAGATACGCACTCTCGTGTTAAAATAGAGACACGGCGATACTTGCCCGGCGGTGATTGCTGATAGCTGCGCGAGTATCACCGTGTCTCTTTTATTTACACGGGAGTGCGTATCTTTTGTTCGTGTTTATAGCCGATAGTTCATAAGCTTAGTAGCTCGCGGTGAGACCAGTGCCTTACTTTGTCTAGTAACTAGCTAGCAAGTGGAACCTCCCCCCCTTCGATTCGCGCCTGTATAGAGGCATTAGGAAGTAAATGATGGGCAAGCGTATTGGCGATCGCAGTAATGTGTCCAATGTGATAAACTGATAACGCTGCTACCTATCACCAATCTTCTATCTAAGAATGGTCAGTGACACTTCAATCCCTTAGTCGACTCTTACGACACCCGCGGGAAATGTAGGAATCATTACACATTATTGGATCGATCTGGATGCTTAGCCAAGTTGCCAATCGCTAGCGCTTGGTAGCGTATCGTAGGTTTCCCTCTTTGTCACTCTTTCATATTAGTGCGAAAAAGACAGTTTGCTGCCTTTCGCTTACGATTGACGTTTAAGCGCTAGCAATTGGCAACTTCTCTTAATTACTTTCATTAGTCTATTCGCAAAATGAAATGCAAAAAGCGTCAAAAACAACAATTCATTCAAAAAGAACCGCCGGGCTCTTACGATAACTGTAAATTAAAAAGAACTTTCAAATATCAGGGTTAAAGTTTATTTTCGTATATAGTTTCGCCTGTCACGTGTCGCCCAAGTGCAGGGCCATATGTTGCTGACTGCAATTCCGGTAGACAGTGCAGACGATATACTTATTACTTGTACAGTCGCCATTAGATATATCGTATTGCCCGGAGCGCTCAAAAATATCTGAACACTCCTCTATCGTCAAGGTGCATTTAGACCAAACGAGCATTCGCTATTCTAACTCTACAAAATTCGATCGGTAAGTGCACAAAACGTGATTCTTTGATTTTGGAGAGTGGGGGATAGAATAGCTCGTTTGGTCTGAATAAACCTTTACAGCAATAAAGGCGTGTTCGGGCATTTCACTTTTAGGGACACCCAATTAGCGTTAAATTAAAAAACCTCAATAGGCATGATGACTGGCAAGTCAAATCAGCATCTATTTTCGAACTGTCATAACGATCACCACTATGGAATTTTATACGAAATACTCAAAAGTGGCGTCACGTTTGAGTACTGCCAATTGACCTACTCTTTTAAGTTCTTTTCAATTTATTAAATAGAAGTTCTGTACAAAAATTACTGCAATTTACATCTTAGTAATACTTTCTTCGTGTATTATGTCGTGCGTAATGTTAAATAATTTATTTTAACTACAGTCATCATCCCTATTGCAGTCAGTTTTGTAACGACAGTTAAGTACAATATCTTTAGGAATTTAAACTCCATCGGCGTTTTTATTTTATAATAAGACTTTTAGTTTGTAAAATGAACACCAAAATAAAGTTATTACCGAAATTAAGTGCTTCATTTGTAAATGTTGGATATCAATACCAAATAATAAAACTTTAGGTTCTTGGGGCCCCAGCGCACGCAAATTGTTTGCTGAGATCGCGAAACGTCTGGTTGATGTAACTAAAGACCGAAGAGCTGGCGACTTCCTCGCACAACGCATCAGTATTGCGATACAGCGAGGAAATGCCGCCAGCATACTCGGTACAATGCCACAAGGGCCAATCTTAGATATAGGTTAGGTTAAGTAGATTAGTTACATTTAATCTATGTAGGTACATAAATTGTAGTTTTAAAAATAAATATATTTAAAAAAATTAAAATTAAACTGATTAATAATAAAATATGAGTCGATTTTATATAATGTAATGATTGTTTAATATGCAAAAACGAAACTTTTTAAATGTTCCCGATATTTCGACACTAACTGAAGCTCTCGGCAAATTGCCTGCGACGAAACCTTAAGTTCTCTTTAAAATAGTTTGAAATATACTTAACTACTTATAATTCGACAAGCGGCTATTTGCCTGAATTTATTTATACTCATCAAACCACTGTAATGGTTCCTTAAACCCCTACCACGATTTCTAGTGACAGTAAAGTGTATGAGTGTGTCGCCGACGCCGTGTGGTGACGGCAGTAAGAATAGATTTGTCACCACCCCAACTCCTCCTGCGTATGTCGTAAGAGTCGACTAAAGGATTGAAGTGTCACTGACCATTATTTGACAAAAGATTGATGATGGGCAGCAGCGTCATCATAGTGGACACATTACTGCGATCGCCAATCCGCTTGCCCAGCGTGGCAATTATGGGCATTTACCTCCTAATGCGTTTATACGCATAGTTAATAGGAGAGGCCTACGTCAAGCAGAGGACTATATAGGCTGATGATGAAAGTGTATGAAATTCTCACGTGTCTTATCTAGAAAACTTAGAAGACAATTTTCTACCTTCAATTTGCATAATTCCATGTTAACGGAACTTAAACCTTTCAGAAACCTAATTTTGCCGCATTTCCTTAGTTAGATTCATTTTACAAACAAACGAAATTCACCGCTATTCCTCATTCCTCACATAACAAAATCCAAAATAAAATTTTAAAGAAAATACAAGAAAATATTATGGCAAACGGTTTCCATATGAGGTGATTCAAATCACCCAGAATCACCAGAGAATCGATAAATGACAGAAAGTAAAATCACACAGATTTGCTTCCAATACATTATTATTATTGAAGGATTAATACTAAATTTAAAGGAGTGGCAATGCTTAAAAAAATTATGACCATTTTGTGTTTTTTTGTCTTCTCTCTAACTATTCTAGTAAAAATAACACAGCATAAAAAACAATGAAGATTTTACATTTCAAGTTTATTTACTAAAAACCTGTAGTTAGCAATGTACAAGTTGCAAAACAACCTCAAAATTGCGGGGATTTACTCGGAAATTTCAGAGAATTTTCATCAGATATTAAGAGTAAGTTCTCATTGAAAATTGTTATGAAGATTATTGAATAAACAAGGCGTAAAATATACTTTAAAAGCCATGTATATACAACGGTTTTGGCATGATTAGATTTCTTGTAAAATTTACTTTGCCGCGAACATTCTCTATAGAAGGTTCGCAACTTATGATACTTCTCCTCGGTACATTGCTACTTGTGTATTTCACCATAATTACAAGTGTGACAATTGTAAAATATCACTGTTACTGACGTCATAGGGCTCCGTAGACTACGGCTACCGCTTACTATCGGACGGCCCATGCGCTTGTTTACCACCAATATAAAATGATTACTAACCACGTTATTATATCGTAAATAATCTACTTTTTATTTTCCTAAACCCGTGACAATTGTCACAAGGTTTAGTACAATATTCATTCAATCTTGACATGAGGTTCGGCTTACGAGTATGTCGAAATTTCGCTACATTTGTCGTGTTTTTTGGGACATAATTTCACTTCGCAAGAAAGTAGTTATTTACTGCTGATTTATTAAAGTTCCTACACTACATTTTATGTAGGTGGCAAACATACGCACGGCCCTTCCAATGGTAAGCGCTAACTGTAGCCTATAGACGCTCCTACTTGAAGAAACAGTAAATTTACAATTGTAGCATTTGTCAACGTGGTGAAATTGAGGCCTGTAGTAAGGATACAAGTTGCGTCCCCTTTTATAAGGGTGGCCACATGTCAGTTCGCACATTATACACCTGTCGCCCTATTCTATTAGCCGGTCCCTTGTTGGAAAATGGATAACGTGTAATTTGACAAAGGATTTAACAAAAAGCAATAGCCGTGTAATTTCCTGAGGTTCCCAACAGGTCAAGTCAATTCTGTCACTTCAGTAGTGGAAGTACTAGTCAACAGAGAATATTTATTTATCTGAATCACGATATTTTGCTCATATATAAATCTAAATAAATTATTGTCATGTGTTATGGGAGTTTGTTAGTTTTGTTAAATAGTATTTCTTTTATAGGGTGACAATATTAAAAATTTCTCAAACTTGCAAATTTTCTTAGTCAACTGCATTGTATGAGTAAGCGTCAGATGCTTTTGCTGGCAGTCCCAATGGCCGTCACTTCAGTAGGTACAAGTTTCAATGTCGCATATTGGGACACTGGAAATATTAACACTCAGTCCTAATAAACGTCAGCCTGTCTTAAAATTATGTAAATAATTTAGATGTGCTAATTATTTCAATGTTGGGATATGAAGCATTAAAGGTACATACAATAATCATCGTTTATATGCCCTAATAGCTGATCTTGTCTTCTGATGGCAACTCAAGCTATTATGACGAGTATTTGTATAGTGTCGGGTTCTAGTACTACCACCTTATATTTTCTAATCTAAAATATTATATGTCTGTAGTTTTGCGGCTCTTCTTGTGTATAAGCATACCTTTATATATTTGATTAGTTAACGTAATAGTGTACAGTCGACGTTAAACATAAATATCATTACGGTTTATGTGCCAAAAATATCTTTACACGACTTTATTGACGTCGACTGTACCTACCAATCGATGTCTATACCGTGCGCCAATAGAAACCGAAAAAATGTAAAGGTGCGTTTAAACCAAAAGAGCATTCGCTGTTCTAGCGCCCGTTCTAAGAAATCAACCAATCACGTTTTGTGTACCGATCTAATTTCGTAGAGTGGGAGGTTAGAACAGCGAATGCTCTTTTAGTTTAACCGCACCTTGAACAGTCTTAAAAACTTGCATTATTTCATAATCACGCACTTGAACACAATTTTGGTCTTATCACCAAATTAAAACCTTATGTGAGCGTTTCAACTGCCTAATTTTGGTGGCATCATTTTTGCCGAAGTTTCTATTCGTTGTAATGTGCTAGTTAGTCCTATGAAGGATGCAGAGTACCTTATACAAATGACGAAGTATAACATTGAAACGTTTAGAAACTTCGGCAAAAATGATGCCACCAAAATTAGGCTGTTGAAACGCTCAGATATCCACCCTAAAACGCAGCATACATTTTAAGTTAAAATCGTTGATATTATTTAACGTAGGACACATTTTTAGTTAATATTATTTAATATTAACGTAAAAATAAATTCATGACATGTGTCAAATACAACCATTAGACTATGGCTATTGAAGTTTAGCCATATTTATTTTCATTTTTTTCTTTTTCTACTGGAGCACGGAATACAATAGAATATGTATCTAAAGCTTTCACTGCACTACGCGGACTATAATTGATTATAATTTAGTACACTGCAAATGACGTGGCTCGGCTTTTAGTTCCATAAAGCCTTTGTTTTCAATTATAATGTTATTGAAAAGATAATTCGATTGCTCAACGGGATAATCACTTCTGTTTTAATTTGATCCGATTATCGCCGCTACAAACTGCAAGTGAAAAGCAATATTTACTGTGAGGATAAATACAGCGTACCCGAGCCACTGAAAACCTTTAACGGGGTAATTTAGTTGGTTAGCTATACTGAACAACTTTTACCATGGAGCCAACCCAGAAATCTCATAAAAATAGTTGGCTCTTTCATACAAAATGTCGTGATCGATTGGTCAAAATGTATGAAAAGCCAATTTTTTTAGATTTCGTGATTGGCCCCATAGTAAAAGTTGTTCAGTATAGTTTTCTAAATCGCCGCGTTCAAGGTTTTCATCGTTCGTGTAACAACCTGTATATTTAACCATGTTTGAAATTAAATCTATGTGTATGTAGGTATAGTTTTTTTAGGGTCCCGTAGTAAATTAGGAAGCTGTATAGTTTAGCCTTGTCGCTCTGAACGTTACTAGAAATTTTTGCATTTTGGTATAGGTATTTATACAGGGTGATCACCCTGTAAAGTTAATCACCCCGGCAAAGTGGTAGAATAAAATATTGAAAAATTATGCCCCTCTATCTTTTGATCCATGGGTCAAAAAATATGATTAAAAATGTATCACTTTGAAGTGGAAGTGGGCTTCTAAAGTACTATAAAATAAAACTATTTCGATCATAATCGGCCCAGCCGTTTTTGAATAACTACGGACATGCTCTTGGCTTTTTTTAAATAGTTAGGATCCACGTTTAACAATTTTAGACTTCTTCGGCTATTTCCATATACCTATTTCATGTTGACTGAACGTGAGTATGACGCCACCGTGCGCGCACGCACCTGTCGCAACACGTGCGATGACTTTCTCCTTTCTTCAGTTAGACCACTTAACGCAAAGCTGCGAGCTTTAAAGTAGCCTGACTTTGTTTACGAGGGCCCAAGAATGCATGATTGTATCCAAGCCATATACATAAAAAAAAGAATGCATTGGCACTAGAACCCATATCTGACCACAGGCAACAAAAAGATCCATTCAGGCATATTCAGTATCGTATGCTGATTAGGAAAAGTAGAAAAAAATAGGCCCTTTTACCGATCTCCACTGTTTATGTTACATCATCATCATCAGCCTATGATAGTCCACTGCTGGACGTAGGCCTCTCCTATTAACTATGCATATAGACGCATTAGGAGGGAAATGCCCATAATCGCTTCAAGCACGCTTGGCAAGCGGATTGTCGATCGCAGTAATGCGTCCACTATGATGACGCTGCTGCATATCATCACACTTCAATCACTTAGTCAACTTTTACGAAACCCGCAGGAGCAGTTGGGGTCATTACAAATGTATTCTTACTGCCGTCACCACACGGCCACATGGTTTATGTTACACTTTGTCTTAAAAACAATCCTCAAATATTATTTTTCATTGATTGTGATCTCCTTGGGGATCACGGGCTTATAAATCCCAGTTTTTTGATAGGCTTGCGCGGGGATACAAATCCAACACGTAATCTTATTTCATTAGTTCCTACTTGCCTTACAGACTACCAAATTGCAATTCGGATATAGTCAATATAAAACTATGTATTTGTAAATGTAAAAATGTAAGGGGTTCTTAAAGAGTGATAATTACATAGATTAGTAACTACATATATCGAAAATCATTGAATAAATAGAAGGATTAACCAACCATTGTGCATGTGTATCTCTACTCTTCCCATCTCGCCTTAGAAATTCATTTATATTGTAAAGTATTAAAATTTTGTAACTAATCTCTTGTAAAAATGCATGGCTTACCTACATAGGTAGCTAAGGTAAAGGGTTTCTTATGAGTTACGATGGTCAATAAAGTCGAAACTGATGCTACTGCCATAAAAAATCAAATTGAGTTTATTGATCAACAACAATATGCCCGGAAACGCTACTATTTAGTTTGGTTAACCAGCGGTAGGCGGCAAATTTAACAAATGTTGGCGCGTAGAGTTGGCTGCTGACAGAAAATTAGTTTTTCCCATATTTTCCGCCTTTTTTCTATTGACTAGCTGGTTGGTCAGACTACCTATATGAAGGATTCACGGAAAAAAACATGTCCAGTGCTTAAAAAAATCAGGACAAATTCACACCTTAATCTGTTAAAAGCGAGGTGGTTTTTCCTTCTAAAATTTGAATTGACTAGGCATGTCCTTTCCGTGGACCCTTCATATATACACAGGTACAGATATACGCACGAAAATTGGAAGTGATGTGCATTTTCTTTTCTTGATTTGGCATGGTAGTTTTCTAGACAATATAAAGTGGCAATTACACTTGGTCGTTAACCGCATGTAAAGATTGTCGGTTGTCTGGCAACCTGGTACTTTGATTTAGCTAGCACATTAGGCGAAAGACTAAGTGTAATTGCCGCTTTATCTCTTACTTTGCATGATTTCAAAATTCCAGATAAGTGACAGATAAGGACAAAAGACACTTTAAGGTGACTATTTCTCAAGAAGTTGGTACGGTCGGCTCTAATAATATGTATACGATTTTGATCCTTATGCCTTCGGTATACGTTCCAAAATGTATACATATTATTAGACGTGACTGTTTGGATCACGTCTTCGATATTGATAAAAAAGGCTGGTAGAGTCAATGATGCCGAGCGAGATCCACCACATTTTCCAAAAAACTTTTTCATAAAATACATTTCCCAGACTGTTAGTATGAAACTTTCCTTTTTTATTACCAAAAATGTATAGAAATCTGGTAACAAAAAAGAAAATTTCCTTACAAACTTTCTGGGATATTTTGGAAAAGGTGGTGAATCTTGGAGATCTCTGGCTATACCATCCTACCAATTTTTATCAATGTCCAAAACGTAATCGAATTGTATAAACTTTTTGTGAATCGCTCGGGTAACAAAGCTGTGATTTTTCCTTACTTTCGGAAAACGGGTATATGCTCGGGTGGTACGTGGCCCCCGGCTCAGCATGCTCAAACCAGGTTTAATGAACAAGAGTACCAAGGCAACATGACTGTTACAGAGGTCCGGCAAGAGGCGGTGCAACAGGCGCTTGCCGAGATGCAGAACAGACCCAAGCCCTCGCTACCGATGCCATCGAAGAGGACTTCCATGATGGCGAAGAGTCCAGACAGAGAGAGGCACGACCTTTGTAAGTACAATGCAAAATATACAAGAGTCCTCCCAAGTAAAAATCCTGAGTGAAAGGAGATTACTAACACAGCTTATAAGATAGATATTGATATGCAGAACGCAGAATAGACCTTCGTACATATAAAATACAAAGCTATGTGTCGGCTCATGGTAAAACGTGAGGAATGGAAACTTGGAAAGACGTATGTAAGTAGAGTATAGTTAGAGGATTACCTCTTGGATGAAACAGGCCCTAGATCATCTAGTTTTTAGAACATCAAGAAGTAATCATTTTAAAAGGTTTACACTTACAAGATTACACTTGAAGAGATGTATTGTGAGCCTTCGGGCCGAGCCCATTATCGAGCAAAGTCGAGATCCATTAAGGTCTGCTCTGCTCTTATAAAAACTAGATGATCTAGGACCTGCTTCATCATCTCCGATTTCTCTTAATAATACATTTTGGCTGTCCTTTTCTTTAATGTGCCTAGGGTAAAAAATAGCGATAATTACATTTGACGGATATACAAGCACGGATTGCATCCGAACCTGCAACCAGGGTTTGTAAAAAAGCTTCTAACTTCAAAAACCAAAGTTACTTAATAACCATGTCTCGTTTTCTCGTAGCATCAAGTTCAGACGAGGACTCCTGCGCGGGCGACACAGATCTCCCCCCTCCCCCTGAACTAGGGTCGCCCCCCGCGCGCCGCCCCGCCGCGCCGCACCCCCGCTCTCACCCGCACCCGCTGCCGCAGCCCCCGCACCATCGCGAGCGGGAGAGGGAGAGGGAACGAGAGCGGGAACGAGAGAAGAAACATGCCAGGGAGCGGACGGAGATTGATCTGTCTGAGATGACGCATTTGCCTGCTTGTGAGTTGTATTGTCCTTTAATGTTTCCAAGGGAGATAGCCATCAAAGGAATATGTAGATATTTTTCATCGATAGCCAAAGCCATTACGTGTCGATGTTTAATTTTGTCAATCTCTCAATTGTACTATAAAAATATATAGGTATATTATTTTTCTCAAACATGCAATAAAATGTTGCAGTTACGTGCCTAAAAAGCGGCCGGGAAGTACCTCGTTGCCGGCCTAGGCCAGCAAGTGCCTCTTTTTTAATTTTCATTTGACATAGGGTTGTGACCTGGCATCTTGGTGTATAGCCAATAATTATCTGTAAGTAATATTAGTGTTAAAAAAATGATTGGCTAATATTTTGCAGTTATAATTAGGTATTTAAATTATATAATTAAAAATGTGTACAATAACTACTCAAAATTATATTTAAAAAGCAGTATTATAAGGGGCGATCCGTCGGCCCCGATTACCGCATGCGATTAATTGGACCCAACAGACCGCGACCGTCTAATACCGCTTTTTAAAAGGAAAAATGTGCACCTTTTAAACAGGTAAATCTTAAAAAAAAATGAGGTGTCGGTGTCGTATTTGACTTTTGTTGTGTTTCAAAGACTTGGTTATGTAGTTGACTTCTAATTTCTTAGAAAGAAGATACATTTTTTTGTTTCATTTCATTGCATGTTTGAGAAAAGCATTATACATACCTCGGCCATGAATTGACGGGTTGCCGTTCGAATACTATCCGGCCTCGCTTCACTCGTCGGTTTACATATATTCGGCCGGCAACTAGTCACTTCCCGGCCTCGGTAGTGATGTACTATTGTTATATTCGATTAAATGTTACGAGAAAAAGTCAAACAGTTATTAGTCAAGATTTTTCCCCACAGATTAATCTCGTAACTTTAAAATATTGAAGTATTTCTATTTTACTGTAATTTGTTAGGAAAGAAGTCATATCATGATATAAGCCGAAAGACGTCCACTGCTGAACGTAGGCCGCGCCAAAGTTTGCCACAATGACCTGTCCTGCGCCACTCGCATCCGTATTAGAAAGCAATATGCGTCGATTACGATAAGATAAATATCTTATCTTATTGGTGGGGTCCTTATGGATACACTTCGACCCATTGGGATATTTTATGTAATCCCGTCATATTTACCCAGCTTCCTAAATTGGCACCGCAAACAAATTACGGCTTTTGACGTTCTGACAATTGAATTCCCCTTCAGCATGACATACTAGATCTATATTCTTAATTGTGTTCTGATAGTTGAATACTTCTGTGCAGACATCCAGCCAGACGTGACACACACCTCGGCAGGGGCGCGCCGAGGGGGCGCGCTTGTCGCTGACCGCGTCGGCATTTACCAGTCAGACGACACCGGCACAGGCACTGGGCGGTGGAAGGTACGTTAACATCGTCACTGGATGGCGGAAGGTGCCTACGTCAATATAGCGAGGTACGTCAATGCGACACACATCAAGAGGAGGAATCAAAGCCGGTCACGTTGGGATTTACCAGTCAGATGACACCGGCACAGGCGCTGGGCGGTGGAAGGTACGTTAACATGGCCACTGGACGGCGGAAGGTACACATCAAGAGAAGAAATCGCAAGTCCACCGCGTTGAGATTTATCATTTGGACGACACGGACACTGGCGCCTCTAAAGACGCTGGAAGGTGCGTCAATATCCTCACTGGACGCTGGAAGATTCGTTAATGTGACGCACTTCGGAATCAAACCCTACTGCGTTGGGATTGGGATTTACCAATTGGACAACATGGGCGGTTTCGTGATTGGACGTTGGAAGGTACGTTAATATAGTCACTAGACGATGGAAGGCGCCTCAATATCTTGACTGGACTAAGGTGCGTCGATATCGTCACTTGATATCATTGTCAATAAATCCAGAACAGTCAGTATCTTAGTTTCACGCCATTGTTTAAACGACTGATGCATATAATTATGACTGTTCTAGCTGTCTCTTTTAGCGCAGAATAAGTTTAGAGTCGTTCCGCGTAACAACTTAATCTTCTCCCCAGGTATCAGCAAAAATCCAACAACTGCTGAACACACTCAAGCGGCCAAAGCGCCGGCCACTGCCCGAGTTTTACGAAGACGATGACATAGAGCTCGAGATCGCGGCCAACCCGAAAGACCCCAACGCACCCAAACCCGAGGGTGGGACCATGACCCCAGCTGTTGGAGAGCAGCTGGTGGTCCCAGCTGGACTGCCGAGGAATCTAGAGGCGGCGCTTCAGAGATACGGGACAGCGTCGTTCAAAGCCAATGTGGCTACAGTTTTAGACCCAAACGGAAAGCTCAGCAACTCGCTTACTTATGGTGAGTCAGCAATTCAGCATACATTTTTGTAACGTGACCTTACTAAAAAAAGCGCTGAAGTGAATTTAAACTATGGCGTTGCTTTTGGCAAGTCAATCTTACAAGAATATTCAGAATAAAACGATTTAATTTTAAAGTTTCTCCGTAAAGTTTAGACACTTGTTAACCTTTTAGCTATTTCGCAAACTTCGTATTTGAAGACAGGTGAACTTAATTAATTAAAGTTTCCTCCCTGCGGCGAAACTAACGAAAATGTTCTCTCGACAGGGAAACTTTTGAGCCGGTCGCTCAAAATCGCTTTCGCGCTGCTCAACAAATCCTTCACTTCGAAAGCGAGTAGTGGCGGGCCGTTGACAGGAGACACTTCGATCAAGCCAGGAGACCGTGTGGCTTTAGTGTACCCGAACAACGATCCTATAAACTTCATGTGCGCTTTCTATGGGTGTCTACAAGCTGGAGTGGTACCTGTGCCTATAGAGGTTCCGCTGACGAGGAGGGACGCAGGGTTGCAGCAGGTTGGATTCCTGCTGGGTTCGTGCGGGATTCAGTACGCTCTGACGTCGGACGCTTGTCTTAAAGGTTAGTTTGTGTGGAATTGTGTCGATTGCAAATGAATTTCGATTGTCTTTTAAAATGTGTTTATGATATTTATTTATTGTGTATAAAGTTTTGGATTTGTTATCTATTTATGAGTTTCTGATATAGAGGTAAAAATTGTATAGGCGTCATACGTGCTAATCAGAAAGAACCTGCCACTTTATACATCTTTAAACCGGTGTTTTCGGTAAAAGATCTAAAGATTTAAATGAAATATCCTTTGGGATCAAACATTGAACTAAAATTTGAGCATTGTTGTAAGTTATAAGTACTCGTAGCGTCGCAGTTTTCAGATCATCTTTCTTATTTTATGTACCGTAAAATGGACTGAATATTTGGATGAGTATATGAAATGCAACAATACAATGAATTTCGGATTTCACGGATTTTTCGGATTACGGTGTCGTAAAAAATTTCATGTATAAGTACTAAATACTCTTTCCACAAGTCGAGTGTTTGTCTGTGTGGCAACGTAAATATGGCTTTAATCATTCATTACATAGTCAGCATGTATTCAGATGTACACGGTGCAAGTGCAATATAAATACAAGTTCGTAATAAACAGTTTATGTGCGGCGCGACTAGTGAACATGTCTTATAAGCTGAAATGTAATAAGCAAACTCGCAGCGTATGCAGTGAAAATACGTTTTAATGAAAATGCCGTATTCTGGCAGCTGGGGATTCCACGGAAACGTCTCGTAAGCGACACCGGCTTTTTAATACTTATGAGAAATTAAATTATGAAGCGGAGGAACGGTATAATAATACCTGGAATACCTAGGCTTTGAGATTGTCAATGTTTCTTAGCAGCTTTATAAATAACTTTTACTATTTATATAACTTTTACCATAGCGTCACGTAAGGTAGGAAACGGAAGAAGTTTTAATGGAATGATTCAACTATTAAGTACGAAATTAAGTTTTTTGGTAATTCATAATAATATATTGATTTAAACTTTCACGATTATCACTCATATTTTAAAGACAAACGGGTCTTAATCGCGTAAATTTACGTTTAATTATATCCTGACGTATCGGGCATGACGTTACACCCGTGGTCGCAGGCAGACTCATGCCCGAAGCGTCAGGATATATAAACGTAAGATTACGCGATTAAGACCCGTTTGTCTTTAAAATATCGTTTCATAATAATAATGATAGTTAACTATCACTTTTTAACTATCTAGCCAGTATTGCTATACTGCGCCCGTTTTGAAGCTCAAAATAAATGAGATCTGAAGTCCAAACATCTCAACTCAAATTCGTTAATTTTACGAAAAAACTAATACAATCATGTTTAAGTTTGATATGAGTGATGTTAGCACAACTTGATACGAGCAGTTCTCAAAAAAATTGTAGGTACACAATTGTTACTATACTATTATTAGCGCTAAATGCGTAAGTTACCGTTTTTCAATTTAGTTACCAACATTTTAAATTTACAATTAAGGTTTCATAGATTGTGGGCTTTCTGAACAATAGTAGATTACATGCCAAGGCCGTTTAAGTGGGAAATGTCTCGGACGACGTGTAATTTTAGGCCGAGGCGAAGGCGACGCCGACAAACATGTGAGCCAGAGTTGGGCAAAAAGTAATATGATTACTCCTTCAGATTACTTTTGTATGTGTACTTTGTAATATTTATTACAAAGTACACATACAAATGTAATTTATAGAAGTAATCATATTACTTTTTGCCCAACTCTGATGTGAGCCCAGGCTTTCCCATATAACGGTCGAGGTATGTATACTATTTTTCTGCTCAACGGAGACGGCAGGCGGCAACTTAGTTTAGCACAGCGGCCGGCAAAGTGATGTTTGCCGTCCGGAGGGCAGACAAAATATTGATAATCAATTAATCATACAAAATAATCGTAACAAAATAGGAAAATTAAACAGTCATTTGTCAATCTGTCGTAATTGAAAGAAAGAAAGAAAGAAAAAACATTTATTCGTGACACATAATATAGGTACACAGTGAACACAAAATAAACATGAACATAAACAATAACGTAGTAATTGTGTAAGTACAAAGTTTTTGAAAACTGTTCATACTCAGTAGCTGCAGCGACACAACACAGAAACCACTAGTATACCAAAGCTACTAGAATTCCCCCGTGAAATCCTAACTGGCCCGCTTTTCATCCAAACACTCCGTTCACTGCGCCGCACTTAATTTTGCATGTAAAATGTAGAAAACCGCGTTTGTAATTGAAGTGTTGCATACACGTTTTGTTTTTTGCCTTGTGTAAGCGCGGCGTTTCGTTTCGTTCCACGCAAAAGTGCAATTTTGCAATTAGAACTTCGCTCCGCAGTCGAAACTTGAGGGCTTACCGCAAACTTCGTGTAAATTGCTGGCATCTGTCTCTGTTACACTATAAACGCTTTCGTTGGAGTGGCAGATACAAATGCTCGTATGAACTTCGAATTTCGAATCGGAAGTCGACTTGTTATCGTTGCACGTTTGTCAGTTTGTTAAAGTTTATAAGCAAAAAGAGGAGTAGTCGGTTAGCTTTGTCCCGGGATATCGAGATTCTGGGTTACGAGAAGGGGTTTTCCTATTTGAATGCAATTGTTGGGATACGGTGTATCTCTTAGTTCTTTATTTTTCACACGTTCGGCTTTCGAGTCAGGGAGAGTTGAGTTTAGCTGTGTTCGAGTATGTTTACCTTTGTGGTTTTAACTGTAGCGACAACATTGTTCTACATTTCATTTTAGGTCCTGATTTAGCATAGAAATCGTGCACAATACATGGAAGGGTATTTTGTGTAAATGTGTTATATTCTCTCACAGGTTTTTTTCTTCAAGTTTCTGCCCTATATATGCCTACCTACATCTTACAGCTCATTGAGCTATCTATGTGGTGGAAATAGGGAGGTTTATTTGGAGGGTTATCGTGCACTCTGGAACTCGGTCCATTTGTGTAAGACATCGCTTACATGCTAATTTGTCAGTTCAGTCCATCAGGCCTTTAATCATCTTGTACTGACAATGAGAGTGATGCCAGGCGTCAGCCTCCGTAGCTTAGTTGGTAATGACCTTGCCTACGAAGCTGGAGGTTCCGGGTTCGAATCCGGGTGAGGCCATTATTTGTGTATTTATTTATCACAAATATTTGTTTCTTGGTCATGGCTGTCTATATACACCGTGGTCTCTAATAACCCGAAAGATTTTAACAGTGTGTTCCTGACCACATTTAGAAACTATGATGTCGTATAAACTTTAATGGATATCGCCTAGTTTCAGAGTTATTACCAATTAAAAAAAAAACATATTTTCTAATTGTAACTCGGTACAAAAGGTCTTTTTAACGGCGTAGGTGCCATTATGGAGAATAGTCTTACTAACCTCATTAATAGATGTCAAAAAGTGAGAAATAAAACTTTTAAAAGTGAGGTTTTTGTAAAAAAAAACCTTAACACTCATTGTAAGTGCTAGTTTTATGAATAACTTTTAATTTTTATGTTAAAATATTATTTTCATTTTCATATTTTCGGCAAAAATGACAAGTAAACGTCATGTAATATTTTTTGTTTGTATTTACATCAAAAATGCGTGGTTAAAATATTTCTGGTTATTAGAGACCACGGTGTATTTAAGTATCTAAAGGTATCTATTGAACATGATGAAACTGTACGAGTAAGGGTATTAACATGGTGAAACTGTAAGGGTTCCAGTTTACTACGGAACCCTAATAAAAATCACAAATCGTGTAACACGTCGTTCCATATTCCGTAACTATTTATAACGCTTCAACCCAGTTCGCGTAATGATCCATTACACTAAACAAGCGGAAGTTCCATTTTGTATATTACTTCCGCGTATATCTAGTTAGCTTACTTTTGTTTAACGATTTGTGATAGTAATCCTGTTGCCCAACCTGTTAAAGCACTTTCACATCATCCGATCCGGTACCCGATGGGATTATGAATGCGTAAAATGCGTGAAATATATGATTTTCTGTAGTAACTTATTTTATTTCGATTTCAAAGCCTTTATTTCTGATATATCATTAATTTTATGTCAAGATATACTTGTAGGGTACCTTAACGCCGATATAATTAAAAGGTAACATTGAGATCACAATAGAAATAAAAGTAACGAATGATACAATAGAAATGAAGCTAAAAAGTCATGCTGGGAAGTCACATCGAAATATCTTTGAAAAAATGTATACCCATACAAAGTGAGTGATTAGTTAGACTTCAATAGTATGGAAAAGGCAATTTACCATTGTACGTTTCCGATGTTGGTGGATACTGAAAGTTCATCGTAAGTAATGGTTGGTAGACTCTGATAAAAAAAAATTGTAAACATGAAGTGTTTTTTTGTATTTTACTTTAACCCTTCGTCTGTGTTTGATAAGGATCCGTACAATAGATATTGAAATCAAATCAATTCATAATTAGAATTCAAAATCCATTGTACTGATCCTTAGCAACCACAGACGACGGGTTAAAGGTATAAACGGCCGTAAGCTTCATAGAATTCATAGGTTGTTTCCCCTCAGGCCTGCCAAAGACGTCATCCGGCGACGTGGTATCCTTCCGAGGCTGGCCGTCTCTCCAATGGGTCTCGACGGAGAAGCTTCCCCGCCCCCCGCGCGATTGGATCCCGCCCCCGCGCCCCGCTGACGACAGTCCCGCGCATATAGAACACACGTCGGCTGTGGATGGGTCGGCTATGGGCGTCATAGTCACACGGTGAGTCGGATCTTTAGGTTTTAAGCTAGTATTTTAATGAGTATTCTTGTTAAGCACTGCCGCTAGAGACGCGCCGACAGCCGCGCATCGAGCATCGAGCACCAGCCTCTCTCTCCATCTGTCTTCCTTTTCAGATCTCTCTCAGATCGGACTTTGCCTTGCCTTAACTTGCCTTTACCGCATCATCAACACCAAAATCATTTTCTCTCTCGCCATGCCCATGGCAAATCTCCCTTCAACAGCAAAGGCTTCTCAACACCGTCCCCAAATGACGGTGCAACGACCGTCCCATCCTTGTGGGATACGACCCGGCCACAGCTGCAGTAGCGGAAACGCGGGAGCAGCCACACATTATACTCCAAGAGGAGTATCGTTTGTATATTCAGTTCAGTATTCTTGTTTCCTTGCCTTCATGATCGGATACTACGCATAGTCCCGTGCATATAGGTACTCGTAGAACACGTCGGCTATGGGCGTCATAGTCACACGGTGAGTCGGATCTTTAGGTTTTAAGTTAGTATTTTAATGATAATGAGTATTCTGGTTTCCTTGCCTTCATGATCGGATACTAGGCATAGTCCCATGCATATTGGTACTCGTAGAACACGATGGCTACGGGCGTCATAGTCACACGGTGAGTCGGATCTTTAATAATAAGTTAGTATTTTAATGAGTGTTCTTGTTAAGCACTGCCGCTAGAGACGCGCCGACAGCCGCGCATCGAGCATCGAGCACCAGCCTCTCTCTCCATCTGTCTTCCTTTTCAGATCTCTCTCAGATCGGACTTTGCCTTGCCTTAACTTGCCTTTACCGCATCATCATCACCAAAATCATTTTCTCTCTCGCCATGCCCATGGCAAATCTTCCTTCAACAGCCTCTCAACACCGTCCCCAAATGATGGTGCAACGACCGGCCCACCCTTGTGGGATACGACCCGGCCACAGCTGCAGTAGCGGAAACGCGGGAGCAGCCACACATACTCCAGGAGGAGTATCGTTTGTATATTCAGTTCAGTATTCTTGTTTCCTTGTCTTCATGATCGGATCCTACGCATAGTCCCGTGCATATAGGTACTCGTAGAACACATCGGCTTATGGGCGTCATAGTCACACGGTGACTCAGATCTCTAGTTTTTAAGCTAGTATTTAATGACAACTCATGTCTAATTAAACTAAAGCGAAGCGTAAATTTTAACTGCAGTGAGCATTGTGATCGTTTTTGGTACCACCACCGCTTCGCACGGTGCCAATTTAGCAACATTCGCTCGTAGTTGCATTTCCCTCAGTCGACCTTACGCCAATAATGTGGTAGATTCTATACACACGTCATTAAAGAAAGTTTATTCGCCACAAAACCCAATTAGAGTTGTCACAAACCCTACTCAGTTATCAAACAAAGTTAAATTTATCTCGTTAAGTGACTATCGCCTCGTGCATAACAATAACTTATTCAAACTTCGCGTATTGTATACGAAAACTTTATCTAGACGGTTTTAAACTTTATCACAATACAACTGAATCGCATTCATAATCGAACCCTAGTTGAAACTAAACCTCAGACCGCACTGTACAGAGTTTGAATTTCGATGGTTCGTAGTGTGAATATGACCTTATGAAAGTTATGCTAGCCAGTTGCAGTTGCAGCGGAATACAAGCTCGTAAACAAAACTTTATACAAGTTTACATGCAGTGAAAACTTTCTGCATTGCGGATACTAACGCCATCTAGATCGCTGTCCGATAACAAGATGCATCGTTACAGAATTTACACCGAGCGGGTGTAACGCGATGCAACTATGCACTAACAGGTGTCGCTTTTGAAAGTTTTGAATTCAACAAGTGGTCATATTGATTTGTAAAGTAGCTTGTTACCTTTGTTTGGTGATGTTTTGTTCAAAGTTCTTAATGTAGCGTCCCTTGATCAGTTTTATAGTGTTTTTCAACAAATTTATAATGTTTTTGGGTCGGTAACGATGTGTTGTATGTATTGGATCAAAATTAAACTTTAACGCTTTACAAAATATAATTATTCGCTCAATTATGTTTAGCAAACCATTTATTCAATAATGTAGTAAATTACTGTTACGTTTACAAGTAGGATTAAGAATTTAGTAACTCAATTGATAAGTATTCATTCAGTAGCATGCAAACCAATATGGGCACCTTAGTACAAATGCAGTTTTAGATATGTAAATAAAGTAACTCTAAATGAAAACCTACAGTTTTATAGTAACATAAAAATATAGTATGTATAAAATATGTATATATAGTTCGCTACTGCCTCATTTGTTGACAACATCGACCTTACATACACAGGTGAGATAATATTTTGATATAATTTCTGACATAAGTTGAAGGGTCCACGCAAAGACCATGTCTAGTCAATTCAAATTACAGAAGGAAAACCACCTTACTTTTAACAAAATAATGTGTGAATTTGCCCTGATTTTTTAAGCACTGGACAAAACTATAATGTGGTGCTTAGGAACTATGAAAGATTTAGCTTGTAGCTGGGTCAACTTTTGTGTCGGCTATCGCCGTGGCTACGGTCTCCTGAGTCACGCCTGTTTTTAGCAAAATTATGCTTTTTAAACTATGCAAACATGTATGTAGTCCATGCCTGCAGGTGGCCCAATAAGGAGAGGGCTTATTAACACAAGATGCATGATGCATTCTTAAACTATGCGTGTTTGCATAGTTTAAAAAACATAATTTTGCATAAAGCCAGGGTGACTCAAGTGACCGTAACGTCGATTATAACAGACAAGAAAAAATTGATTCTCCCAGCTTCAAGTTAAATCACTTTACAATTTTATCTTGTTCCTACCTACACATTACTAACAATTTTGTAATCTACAATTAATGGAGCTGGTTAAAAACGAGAGACACAGCCCTAAATCATTAACCAACGAAGGACACTCCACAAGACCACAACTGTTCTAACCACTCCCCATTTAATTCCAGCCAATCAATGCTAGCCCACTGCCGCATGCTCTCAGTAGCGTGCAACTACACAGAAGGCGAGCATATGGTCTGCGTGCTAGACTTCAAGCGCGAGACTGGGCTGTGGCACGCCGTGCTAGCTAGCGTGCTCAATGGCATGCACGTGATATTCATACCGTATGCCCTGATGAAGGTCAGCCCTGCTTCGTGGATGCACATGATCACTAAGTACAGGTAAGATGTGATACTATTCTATGTCTGTTTTGGCGCATGCTCTCACTAGCTACATGGAAAGCGAGCATGTGCATAAATGGGTGAATCAGCTTTTTTCTGTCTGTTATTGCCATGGTTACGGTCGCTTGAGTTACGCTGATTTTATGCAAAATGATGCTACTTGAACTATGCAAACATGGATTCTTCTGCTTTTAATAAGTCCTTTCCTTAATGGACCTGCAAACAGACTACATGCATGTTTGCATAATTTAAGTAGCATAATTTTGCATAAAGGCAACCGCGACAATAGCAATAACAGACAGAAAATGTAGGTTCACCCAAATGTATGTAACCATTTTTTTAATGTGTTTTTATCTAATCATTTTTTGATTTTTATTTTTATTTATTTTTTTATCGTATGCCGAGTAAAAATAATACTTTTTGTCGTACCTTAGTCTTAAGATATTGCAAAGGCGAATCCCTTATACTTATAACATGACATGAGTTTAGGTTAAATTTTTTGGTCATTAACTCATTAGAATTTTATAGTAATGACTTTTTAAAATCTACCTTCCTGATTAAGATTTCTAATTATCTTCAACAGAAGGCATGCCTTAAACGTTATTTAATTGCCTGAAAACCTCAAACACTGTATAACAACTGCTATCTGCTAACCTGAAAGTTATTTGGGCCTTATCTGTTGTTCCTTTTCTGCCAATGCGAACTTTCTAATTCTAACAGCTATTGTATAATACTTAAGATACAAATCCCGTAAAAACCTATTGCATATCCCTTTATTCTGTTAATATTTAGAGAAATAACCTGTAGCCTCTGTAATGAATCTAATAATAATTTTAATGGAAAAATCGTTCTTAGAAAAGCTTCTTTCTCGAAAAATTAAATGTGTTATTATTATTACTAGTATAAAATAAATATAAATATTTGCCACTGAACTAAATCTAAGAATTATGTATCTGTTTTGCACCAGTGAAGTACGCATTGCAGATTGATTGCAGATTCAACTCCACTGCAAAGTTTAAGACGGCTGACTATCAAAATATGATTTTATTCTTGCTTACGAGCTATTTCATGACATATCTGCAAGCAAAACTTGATTGCTAAGCGAAGGAATAAATAATAATCGAAAATGTTTTAAAGCGATATCAAATAACCTAATTTACTTGACAACTGTTTAGGAATTTAAATTCTGTACCATATATTACGAGTATTAGTTAATTAAAATAACGCACAGCTAAAGGTACGAAAGCTTGTAAACTTTCCGCATGTAAATTCTAATTATAAGCTTTATTGATATCCAATTAAAGTATGTTTCACTCTACAGAATAAAAATATAGATGTAAAAATAGCAAGCCATCATTAGGCCCCTATTTCCATAACCTTTTTTAAATATTCTGCCTGTTGTTTATTATTTGTTAAATAAATATCGGATGTCATATACCAAAGACAAAGAGACCAAGATCATCAACATCCGAGGCGGGAATCGAACCGTACCCGATGCTTGTACCGCTGGGCCACTGGGTCTTAGCAACCACCAGTCAATTTTCTCGGGTATATGCAATCCCTTACAAGGCTGCCTCTGACCATATTCCAAGGGCACGCAATACATGCAATATTTATCAAAAAAATAAACATTTTGATTTGAGTTTCACAAAAACTTTAATATATATTAAAACAAAAACGTGTGCTTTCCAGGGCGTCCGTAGCGATAGTGAAATCGCGAGATCTCCACTGGGGATTGCTAGCGACTCGTGACCACAAGGAGATATCGCTCAGCTCGCTCCGCATGTTACTGGTCGCTGATGGTGCCAACCCGTGGTCACTGTCCTCCTGCGACCAGTTCCTGTCTGTTTTCCAGAGCAAAGGTACCAGGGGCTTAGCAGTACCGTAAAACTACCCAACTATAGTCCAAAAGCACCCAACTTTGGTCCATAATTAAGTCATATAGGTATCTTCGATTTAGTGTAATTATTATGTTATTGACGCAGTTTTTACACAAAGTTTCCTCATTAATGATTAAAAATCTTAGAAAAAACCGAAAGATTTCTAATATAGATGCTTAATTACGAGTTGAACTTGTGGACCATAGTTGTAGTAGTGGACTATAGTTGTGTGGTTTTACGGTAGTAAAGACTAAAGATAAGATTTCGCTCAGCTCGCTTCATGTTGCTTGTCACTGACGGTATTAATCCGATGTACCAGGGGATCAGCAATGATGAGTATATAAATCGAAATCAGAAGATCTCGCTCAGTTCGCTAAGCACGTTGCTTGTTTCTATCCGCATGCAATCAGTTTCCTGTAACCAATAGCACATTGAAAAAGGCCTCAGATAAAATACTTTTAAACGTTTTTCCCTTATGAGGTAACTTTTGTGACAAAAAAATTCTGTTAGGACGACAAGTCTTCACTGGGCGTTTTCACAAACCGCTGTTGAAATCACCTTGCTATTTAATTCGGTCGAGTTTGGGCTTGTTCTACTCAGGATCACGAGCTCTTTCGATTCTAATAGGAGAATAAAAGTCCCAAAATGTTTTTTCCATAACGATACCGTTTTTTCATACATGTTCAAAGGCGGTAGCGTAATGGATGGAAGAAGGAATGAAAACTGTATGAAAATAATGGGACATATTTTTTCTCCTAACAAAATCGAATGAGCTCGTGATTCTGAGTTGAATAAGCCTAAACATGACCAAACCTTTTCAACGCCTTCCCTCTCGCATCAAATTGTGACATACACGCCAGTATCTCTGCTAATGAACATCGAAAATAAACCTTATTTGTCAGCAAGACAGTTACTTTGACAGCATACTCGATTACCACTTTAGTGGCTGCTGGCGTGATAGGCAGGACAACACACGGCCACTTTAGTGGTTCTTGGCGTTGAAAAGGTTAAATAACAAGGTGATTTCAACAACGGTTTGTGAAAACACCTCACTACCAAAGTACTGAGACCTCTTGAGCAAACATTTATTTTTTATTTTTATTTTATTTTATAAACTCATTAACCAATCTTTCAGGAGTCCGCGGCGACGCAATATGCCCATGTGCATGCAGCAGCGAATCCCTAGTCGTGTGTGTCCGACGCGCGGGCCGCGGCGGGTCGTCCGCAGGCCGGGGGGTCTTGTCCATGTCGGGCCTGTCTTACGGCGTGGTGAGAGTCGACGCTGAGAACTCTCTGACGTCACTGACGCTGCAGGATTGTGGGCAGGTTATGCCTTCGTGTGAGTATGGATTTGTATTTTGGGGTTTGATTAGCGTTGAAATTTTCCGGATACAATCCCGTTTCTTTTCAAACAAATCCTTTTACCGGATCTTTTCGGAAAAATCAATGAGTTTCCACTTTAATTTTCAACTCTAAACCAATGTGCATTAGGTCTAATTTCCACTTATACCAAGAAAACGCGATAACATCGAGGAAAAGTCAATTGAAATAGATGGCAAGGAATGACTGTGACATTGATTATTTCTTTTAAAACCCGTAATAAACGAAACGTCGAATTGTTTTTGACATTATCAACGCTAGTCAGTTGAAGACAGAACTACCTGATAGCAGCAGCGGTCAGACTCTTTCCTTGACTGTTGTGATGTTGTGTAGAATGCATGGATAAAACGATGATTGGAGATTGTCTTTGGTATTCGTTTTTCATGCAAGGAGTACCCAAGATATTCCAATCCCACATACAAAACGCTCTTACGATTGTAAAGTACTATCCATATACAGTTCTCGTATGAAGCGATCTCCTACACAGTCTGATATGGGTCGATTGAAATCAAATGTAGATAGGTAAAGACTTTAAGGAAAACAAAACTTGAAATCATTTTGTGTTACGAATTTACCCACATAGTTTGTATTGTATTTTGATTTTGTTAAGCCTCTGATTCAAATTAGGATTTTTTAAATATAGAATGACATTGCACTGTTCTCTGTATTCCATTTCTAAACCATGAGTTTGTAGGTATCACTGAATATCCCCATACCTTCTATCAAAAAGATAGTGATGGGTGGTTGTTTGTGAGATCGCTGTCCTATAAAGGGTTAAATAAATAAAATATTTTTTATTTTAAAGAAAGCTTATCTTTATTATATTTCTAATTCAATCCGCAGGCGTAATCGTGGTAGTGAAAATGGAAGGGCCAGCCTACCTCTGCAAAACTGACGAAGTTGGCGAAATCTGCGTACTGTCAGGGGCTACCGGGTCTGGGTATTGGGGCCTACCGGGGCTGACGAACACGGTGTTCCGAGTGAGGCCGCTGGACGCTGATGGCGAGACCATAGGCGAGGAGAGCTATGTTAGGAGCGGGCTGCTGGGATTTTTGGGGCCTGGTGGTAAGTACTCTTCTATTCCATACATAATTAGGTCAAAATCCTTTTCGTTTTTTTTTTTTTTTTTATGTTGGCGCAACAAAGTGGCTCCACTCCACCTGATCGTAAGTGAAAAGTAGAGCCCAAATCGCAGCAGCAACAAACAGGAAACAATCAGTCACCTGTTAGTTACCATTCCACCGCCTTGCTGGCCCGCTAGATGCTTCTTCACGCTTCTTTTAAAGGGTCCCAACTTATAGGTATGCGGAAACACATGTGCCGTTGTCTTGTTTCATACGACTCTGTGACGCTTTTAGTTGCTGTTTCGAGTAAGTATAAAAAATCCGGTGCAGTATTTAATTTTGACGCTAGATTTTAATCCATACATGAGAAATTCAAACTCCGACACGTTTTTTGGGACACAAAATAAGACAACGAAAATACTTTGACCCAATTTTCCTATGGCATTGCATTTGTCTGGTCACACACGTCCAGCCCAATGATGATGATGATAAGATAAAATGTATATGAATCTACCATATAATCTAAGTATAATCGACCATAAGCGAGGAGAGCTATTTTAGGAGCGGGCTGTTGGGATTCTTAGGGCCTGGTGGTAAGAACAATTCTACAGGTAAATTGACCAAAGCTACAACATCAGCCTATGTCAGTTTACCACTGGACAACGGTCTCTCCTTAACCTATGCGGATGCTTTAGGAGGTAATGCCTATAATCTTCACGCTGGGTAAACGGGTTGGCGATCGCAGTAGTATGTCCACTACTACGAACAAATAAAACATGGAAGCCGCACGCCATATTAAATTGCCTTTCAAAAACGGTCCTGAATTTTAGTTCACAAGTGTCACCCCCTCTTCAATACATCACGGATATGAGTGTCAATCAACCTATAAAAACTTAAACCGCCATTTAAAATAATTGTGATTGGTCCATCAAAATTTTGATTGGCTATATTCTATAAACATTTGTCAAAGATGTTGCGCCGAAATATGCGCGGTGTTAAGAAAAGCGCTATGTTGCCCATCTTGGCACAATTAAACAATTGCTTTTGTGGGCATTTGTGAGCTGGCGTTAGACGTCCATGTTATATATGATCGCAGGTCCACTATGATTCATGATCCTGCTGCGCATCATCAATCTTCGATAAATAAATGGTCAAGGACACTTCAATTCCTTAGCTGACTCTTGCGACACACAAGAAGAGTAGGGGTGGTGATAAATCACACCTGTAAAATTAACGTAATTACTTTTTTCAGGTCTAGTCTTCGTATGCGGCTCCCGCGACGGTCTGATGACGGTCACCGGCCGCAAGCACAACATGGACGACATAATCGCCACCGTGTTAGCGGTAGAACCCATGAAGTTCATCTACCGCGGTCGCATCGCCGTGTTCTCGGTGCGGGTGCTGCGCGACGAGCGGATCTGCATCGTGGCGGAGCAGCGGCCCGACTGCGGCGAGGAGGAGGTTGGTGCTTCTAACACGGCTAGCTTACATAAGAGTGACAGAGAGAAAGCTACAATACGCGCTCTGGCTTCAAATTCAGCTCCGCCTACGGCGTCGCGCTCTAAAAGACTCTTGTTAGCACGCTTCAAGTACCTTATTTAGAGTTTTTTATACCTGATTCGACTCCGCCTACGGCGACGCGTTCTAAAAGACTCTTGTTAGCAACGCCGCTTCAAGTACCTTATTTAGAGTCTTTTATACCTGATTCGGCTCCGCCTACGGCGTCGCGTTGTAATAGACTTGTTAGCAACACCGCTTCGCTATCTAAGTCGTCTAAGTTTCCTAATTCTGTAAAACCACTTTGAAATCTAAAATAGGAGAAAACATTCGGTGAAAACACACTCTAGTGCTACGTCAGCATTTAGACAATGGTAATGGTAACGACATCTACTGACAATAGCCCGATGGGGTGTTTCTCTGTAGTATGTCCCCGGATTATTGGAAAGAGGTAAGTTTGATAGTAGACATTTTAGTCTCAAAGATACTAGAGAAGTCGGCTCCACCTGGCTTGAAGCCGTGACGTCACAACATGAGCATGATCGCCACCGTGTTAGCGGTAGAACCCATGAAGTTCATCTACCGCGGTCGCATCGCCGTGTTCTCCGTGAGGGTGCTGCGCGACGAGCGGATCTGCATCGTGGCGGAGCAGCGGCCCGACTGCGGCGAGGAGGAGGTTGGTGCTTCTAACACGACTAGCTTACATAAGAGTGACTGAGAACACGCTACTGAGCGTGGCGCAGCGGCCCGACTGCGGCGAGGAGGAGGTTGGTGCTTCTAACACGGCTAGCTTACATAAGAGTGACAGAGAACACGCTACTGAGCGTGGCGCAGCGGCCCGACTGCGGCGAGGAGGTTGGTGCTTCTAACACGGCTAGCTTACATAAGAGTGACAGAGATCACGCTACTGAGCGTGGCGCAGCGGCCCGACTGCGGCGAGGAGGTTGGTGCTTCTAACACGGCTAGCTTACATAAGAGTGACAGAGAACACGCTACTGAGCGTGGCGCAGCGGCTGACTGCGGCGAGGAGGTTGGTGCTTCTAACACGACTAGCTTACATAAGAGTGACAGAGAACACGCTACTGAGCGTGGCGCAGCGGCCCGACTGCGGCGAGGAGGAGGTTGGTGCTTCTAACACGGCTACCTTACATAAGAGTGACAGAGAGAAAGCTACGATTCGCGCTCTGGCTTCAAATTCAGCTCCGCCTACGATGTCGCGTTCTAAAAGACTTGTTAGCAACGCCGCTTCAAGTACCTTATTTAGAGTCTTTTATACCTGATTCGACTCCGCCTACGGCGTCGCGTTCTAAAAGGCTTGTTAGCAACACCGCTTCGCTATCTAAGTCGTTTAAGTTTCCAAATTCTGGTCAAACTCACTCCATCGTAGGCCACGTCTCTGCCTTGGCTGTGGCCATGAATAAGCCTATTTCGAATAAAAAAATAAACACTGTAAAACCCTGAACATCGTATTGACTCTGTAAAACCACTTTGAAATCTAAAATAGGAGAAGACATTCAGTGAAAAAACACTCCATTTTAGTGCTACGTCAGCATTTAGACGGTAATGGTAAAGACATTAACTGACAACCCGATGGGGTGTTTCTCTATAATATATCCCTGGATTATTGGAAAGAGGTAAGTTTGATAGTAGACTTTTTAGTCTCAAAGATACTAGAGAAGTCGGCTCCACCTGGCTTGGTGGCGTGACGTCACAACATGGGCATGATCGCACTCTGGCTTCAAGTACCTTGTTTAAAGTCGTTACTGCTGGGATACGCTACTGAGCGTTAGAGATTGGCAATTTGGCTACGCATTCTGGCTTCAAGTACTTTTACGTCATTTAGAATCTTTAAAATGTGATTTCGGCTTGGTTTTAGAGATAATTACACTTTTTTTAATAGGTTTTTCGTTGCAAATAATGACAAAACTTTTTGATTGCAATGCTTTTGATCAAATGTAATCTTACTATACCTCTCGCCTGAAAATCAACAACAACCTGTAACTAAAATGAATATAAAAAAAATGTTAATTTGACTAATATTTGTTATGATTTGATAAAGGAAATGTTTAAGAGTATCCAAAAAGACTAGAAAATACGGAAAAAATAGAAATTAGTAAGATTATCACTGGCTATTCATAAAAGACATAAATCCTGGCGAAACTACATTTTGGGAATTACACTGCGTTTTCGCCGCATCCAAACATGTCCTGGCAACTTTGATTCGGCGACCGCATTAAGCAAAAACGCAATGTAATTGCCACTTAATTCCTATCATGTTTTATATTTTGTTATTTACACATCACAAATAAATGCCTTTCTTTCCAGTCCTTCCAATGGATGTCCCGCGTCCTCCAAGCAGTGGATTCTATCCACCAAGTAGGCATATACTGCCTGGCACTCGTCCAACCGAACTACCTCCCGAAGACACCCCTGGGTGGGATCCATCTCAGCGAGTGCAAAAGGCGCTTTTTGGAGGGTACATTACACCCGGCTAATGTTTTGATGTGTCCGCATACTTGCGTCACCAATCTGCCGAAGCCTAGGGAGATACACTCAGGTGAGAATCATAGGTTGATTGAAAAAAAATGTATATAATTAAAGGACTTTAATGAAAACAAACGTCTTGTCGATGTCGTACCTTTCTAGCTAAATCTTTCCATATAGGTAGATGATGTTGATGTACAATCAAGTGCAAAAATAAGTATCGAAAGAATACGCTCATAAATATGTTACGACGTTCTTATTACACAGAATTAGAATGCACTGGGACATATTTTTGAACATTTTTGTGTACACCTTATTTTGTCTTTGACTGTATCATAATATTCATAATATACGAGTATTGAGTGTGCTAAACCCTTAATAGGTCGATTGTACAATTTGTACGTATTTAAAAGCCTTTGAAAAAAAAATTAAGGTCATGTTTGTGTTACGAAGTTAAATTTTGTGTAACAAGTATGGGCACTGAAAAAGCGCGACAATTCAAATTTTATAAGCGATCTACAATGCGAACCTATATCTTTTAAATATGCCACCTTTACTACTACCGAAGGTTATTCGACAGAGTATGAGAGTATATCACATAGTTTGTATGACTAACTTTCGTAACACAACTGACGCGATCGTGATTTTTGTTTTGATTCATTCCTTTACTATGTGAAGGGTCCACGGAAAAAATATGTCTTGTCAATTCAAACTTCAGAGGAGAAAACGACCTTAATTTTCAAACCATTTGCTAAAATTGGTTCTATGGGAAGTTTTTAAATAATAGGCTGGGTAACGTTATGTCCTTGTCAAGTGTGGTGATTTACTTGTGCCACCAATCTACGGAAGCCCAGAGGGAATAGGGGGATACACTCAGTGTGAATCCTAGGTCCAAGACAAAGGCCAAGATCTCAATCAAAACTTCTACAAAACTTGTCAAGTGGACATGAAAGAGCACAAGAAGGGCCCACGGAAAAAAACATGTCGTGCTTAAAAAAATCATACCAAATTCACACCTTATTCTGTTAAAAGTAAGGTGGTTTTTCCCTCTGTAATTTGAATCGACTAGACATGTTGTTCTTTCCGTGGACCCTTCACATACATCTATAAAATATAAATTTCTACACACCCAAACATTGTAAGTTGAAGACACCAAGATAGCCAATAAAATAGGATACATGTTTTTCAAAAATATCCGTATTTTTCTTGGCTAAAGTGTTTCCATATGTCAATATTTAAAGTTTTGTTAAAGCCTAGCATAGTTCCGATCACTAATCATAACGTTTTTTGGCAGATGTGGGTCCGGCGTCGGTGATCGTGGGCAACTTGGTTCAGGGCAACAGACTCGCGTCAGCTCAGGGTCGCGACATGGGGTATACAGACGACTCTGATGCCGCTAGAAAGGTAATTTATGCAATAAGTCATTCTCCTGATACAGGTAAATTCAGTAAAGCTGGCACGAATGGAATGAATGAAATGAATGACATCTATTATTGTGTGTATGCGGTCGTTCTATACCAACCTGTATCTACTGTCATTTTGACATCGACACTTAGATACTTTCTGTCACTTACTCGATCCATTCGTGCCAGCTTTCGTGAATTTACGTGTAATTCATGTCATGTGTGCCTTTGCTTATAGACCTTACTGTTCATTAACCGGTGTAGAGGAATTTAGTTACTTTTTAATTGATCTTACACTGATCTCCGACTAGGCGATTTGCCGTTTCTGGTAACTTACCCAAAATACCTATAGCAATGTTGGGAATAGGGACCGAAACCGTTATTTTCTCCATACAAAAAGGACGGTTCTTTTTTCGCTCTTCGGTATACAGGGTGTGGCCAATAATAGGAGCTTTAAATTTAAGCGATGAATCTTTGGACTATACGCAATTACCTAGACCTTATCATAATGCTTCAAAGTTAACCAACTCTGAGATATAGCACTTCAAAGTTGCAATACATAATCAATGTATTAAACCATCGTTAAATTGTCGTTAACGATCGTTAGATGTCTTGGTACAAGGTGGTTTCTTGGTACCGAGGCGAAGTTTCATAATCTACTCAATCGAAACTAGTTCTTAAGCCCAGGTATAAAGAACAACTAATCGAGCGTCTAAGTCGAGCGCACGTACGGACCGGACCAAGTTCGCGGTGCGGAGTGGACCATGTTCGAACTAATCGAGCGTCTAAGTCGAGCGCACGTACGGACCGGACCAAGTTCGCGGTGCGGAGTGGACCATGTTCGAACGTCTATTAACGCTTTAACTATTGTCATTTTGCTTGTTAATTTGTACTGATCTGTTCTTTGTATAGTTTTAAGAGTTTTGAGCATGTATCTTTGTTTTAATTTGTCGTGTTATAATAATATAATAAGTCCTTGACCCAATTCCATAAACTGTTATTATGTAATACTGATACTGATTACTGACACACTGTCACTGTGATGTGACCAAACAATATGGCGTGCCCGTGTTGCGTTTTGTTTCGTCGCCGTGCATTCGCCGTGTCGTTTGGTTGTCAGAGCCCTGTACACACTGGTGGTATGGTATAGTCGGGCGTTACAAGCTCAGCCGCTTGTCTTATGTTTTATTTATTTTTAAGTTCTTGTGTATGAATTTGTAGTTTGTGTATGTATACATTTATTGGTTTTTTTTTTCTCGTTGTAAGTGACAAACTCAAATGGCCAAAGCGGAAGACCAGCGCTGGCTCTGCTGGCAAAATGCTGAGTTTTGGCCATTTCGAGACAAAATTTCGTGTTTACTGTTTTGTTTTGTTTGTACTGTGTCTCGAATAAACGTTTTTTCTTCTTCTTTCTTTCTTCTTCTTTCTAATCGCGTGAGAACACGTTTATTTTGACAAGTTTGTTTTAAAATTCTCCAAAAAGGTTTTTACTTTATCATCGGAAGTTTACAATGATTGCCTGTTCTTCAGTCTCCAGCGGTGTCTCTGATCTCCTCTTATTCATAAACCTCTCCTAACTTAGGAAGCCGTTAAGTAGTGTTTGTCCCTTTAGGTCATATCAATATGTCTGTAAGAGCGAATGGGACAAACAATACTTAGCGGCTTGCTAAATTAGAAGACGTTTATGAATAAGGAAGTGAGTCTTTAAAATATTTTTAATGGGTTACTTACTAACTTTCCACCTATTTTATTTCAGTACCAATTCATATCTCAAATCCTGAGATGGCGCGCGCAAAGCACATCCGACCACGTCATCTTCACACTCCTCAACTCTAAGGGGGCCGTGTCCAAGGTCCTCACGTGCGCAGAACTACACAAGAAGGCCGAGAGAATCGGAAACCTCCTCCTAGAGAAAGGGAGAGTCAACACTGGAGACCACGTAGCGCTCATTTTCCCACCCGGGATTGATCTCATTTGCGCGTTCTACGGCTGTCTCTACGTAGGCGCTGTCCCTGTCACAATCAGACCTCCCCACCCGCAGAATCTACACACGACTCTCCCCACCGTAAGAATGATCGTCGACGTCAGCAAAGCGACTCTAGTCCTCTCAAACCAGTCTGTGATAAAACTGCTGCGGTCGAAGGAGGCAAGCAATGTTCTTGACAGCAAGGCTTGGCCCATCACACTTGACACTGACGATATGCCCAAGAAAAAACTCCCGATCCTATATCGCGCACCCACAGCGGAAATGCTAGCGTATTTAGATTTCAGCGTATCCACTACAGGAATGCTCGCCGGCATCAAAATGTCACACGCCGCCGTCACGTCTCTCTGTCGATCCATGAAAATCGCCTGTGAGCTGTACCCATCCAGACATATAGCTTTATGCCTAGACCCCTATTGCGGCCTCGGCTTCGCTCTTTGGTGCCTTAGCAGCATCTATTCCGGACATCATTCGATTTTGATCCCGCCTTCTGAAGTGGAAATCAACCCTGGTCTATGGCTCAGCGCCGTGTCCCAATACAAAGTGAGAGACACGTTCTGTTCGTATGGAGTGATGGAGTTATGCACTAAAGGGTTAGGTAGCTCTGTGAATCAGCTGAAGTCGAAAGGAATTAACTTGGCTTGCGTGCGGACGTGCGTAGTTGTTGCGGAAGAGAGACCGAGGATAAACCTGACCAATTCGTTTTCTAAGCTGTTCTCGGCTTTAGGGTTAAGTCCTCGAGCTGTATCTACGTCTTTCGGCTGTCGAGTGAACATAGCAATCTGCCTTCAAGGTGCGTCAAGTCCCGAGCCTTCGACAGTATACGTAGATTTACGAGCGCTGCGCAACGATAGAGTATCCTTAGTCGAACGCGGCAGCCCGCACTCCCTCTGCCTAATGGAGTCTGGAAAGCTCCTCCCCGGAGTGAAAGTGATCACAGCGAACCCAGAAACGAAAGGACAATGCGGCGACTCACACTTAGGAGAGATATGGGTGCAATCGCCGCACAGCGCGAGCGGATACTTCACGATATACGGGGACGAGAGTGACTACGCTGATCACTTCTGCGCTCAGTTAGTGACAGGGAATACTGGTGAAGTGTACGCGCGGACGGGGTATCTTGGTTTCCTGAGGAGGACTGAGATCAGTACGACGGCGAGCGCTGGAGATGACAGTTCGTTGATGATCAGGGACAGTGACACGGAATCATTGGCTTCAGCGTGTGGCAGCGTGAGCGGAGCGAGCCAGCAAGACACACATGATACGCATGATGCTGTGTTCGTTGTTGGAGCGCTGGATGAGACGATCATGCTAAGGGGCATGAGGTACCACCCCATAGACATCGAGAACTCGGTTATGAGGTGCCACAAGAAGGTCGCTGAATGGTGAGTGAATTTTGATTAACTTATGCCCACTTGTACAAGCAGTTTGCCAACTAACCAACTAACAGGTCTATATATTTAGAGAAACTCAAGAAAGTTTTAATTTTCATACAATGAGTGGCTTCTTTATGACAAAATCAAAATAAACCTAATTTTTACATACCAAATCCTTGTACCAAATATTTGTATTGAAATGTCTATTGAAAAAAAAATTAAGGGTTAACTGAAGTCTATGAACAAACGCCCGATATAATGCATACTTTACAATAATTTATATGAAATAAAATGGTCAGCGTAGTCAAATAAAACTATGAAACGTCGGAATGAAGTTAAAGGTTAATATACGCGAATTTATCCGTTTTCATAGTTTTATTTCATGTGTAATCGCGGTAACCGAAGAAAATAATTTATATCTTTTCCCAGCGCCGTATTCACCTGGACGAACCTCCTCGTCGTAGTTGTAGAACTCGACGGCAGCGACAGCGAAGCCCTAAACCTGGTGCCACTCGTCACCAACACAGTCCTCGAAGAACATCACCTCATCGTCGGCGTTGTCGTGGTGGTCGACCCAGGAGTGGTACCCATCAACTCGAGAGGCGAGAAGCAACGGATGCATCTACGGGATGGGTTCTTGTCGGATCAGATAGATGCTATTTACATCGCGTATAATATGTAAATTGGGATGTATTGTCTCCTGCGGGCATAACCTGGCATTCTACGTGTATAGTTGCAGATTTCTAAGACTATTGGCAGTTATAGATTCACTTCACTTCATCAGCCTGTGTTAGTCCACTGTAGGCCTCTTCTATTAACTATGCGTATAGACGCATTAGGAGATAAATGACCATAATCGCCACGCTGGGCAAGCGGAATGGCGATCGCAAATCCTCCTGCGGGTGCCGTAAGAGTTATAGATTCATCATCATCATCATCACATCAGCCGAAAGACGTCCACTGCTGAACATAGGCCTCCCCCAAAGATTGCCACAATGACCGGTCCTGCGCCACCCGCATCCAGCGGACTCCCGCGACCTTCACCAGGTCATCGGTCCACCTTGTGGGGGGCCTACCCACGCTACGTCTTCCGGTACGTGGCCGCCACTCAAGAACCTTCCCGCCCCAACGGCCATCGGTTCTACGCGCAATGTGCCCCGCCCACTGCCACTTCAGTTTAGCGATTCGGAGAGCTATTTCGGTTACTTTGGTTCTGCTGCGGATGGTCTCATTTTTAATCCGATCACGCAGAGAGACTCCTAGCATAGCCCTCTCCATTGCCCTTTGGGTGACTTTGAGCCTTCTTATGAGGCCCATTGTAAGCGGCCACGTTTCAGTACCGTATGTCATCACTGGCAACACACACTGATTAAAGACTTTCGTCTTCAAACACTGCGGAATATTGGACGAAAATATGTGTCGTAGCTTCCCGAACGCTGCCCAACCGAGTCGGATTCGACGATTGACCTCTTTCTCGAAGTTGGACCTACCTAACTGGATAGTTTGTCCTAGGTATATATATTTGTCTACAACTTCGAGTTATAGATTAAACCTTATTAATATGAGGGTAAGGCTAACCGTTTTTCCGATAGTCTTAACGTCATATATATAAGGCTCATTTCTAAACTATCTAAAGTTCATTGTTAGAAATCTGCAACTATAGTAAATACGCCCCAATTGTTTTCACTTTATGTCGGTTTGACAGAGGTTAATATGAACTGGCATATTTGGATTTCTGAAGCCCATTGCATAACAAATTGCAACTAATAATATAAGCGGAAATCTCTTTCTAGTAAGAGAGATAGAAAAGAGAGTTCCGCTTGTAATATTAGTTATAATTTGTTATACAATAGGGTCTAGCTCAACGGCGTTAGTTCATCTCGCGTTTGACAGCAACACGCGGCTACCAATCTCTTTTCGATTGTATTGATTAGAGAGAGATGGATAGTCGCAATAAGGCCGCGAGTTGTTGTCAAACGCGGGATATGCTACCGCTTCGGGGTATTCGGAAAGTTAAAATAATTCTGACAGTTATTTTTTTTTCTAACCTAACTTTCAGGTTTATCGTACTGTCAGCACTTATGTGCCAGGGTTATAGTGTGCAATTGTGTGATTGATCAGTGATCACTCTGATTTGGCAAATGGGTAGTTTAGAAATGGAAAAAGGCTAGCCTTTGTTTTTAATGTCCTCAGGAGAGACTTTAATAGATGTATGACCCGTGAATCATTTTTAAAATGCTCTTTTAATTTCCGTGTTGTACAGTCAAGGGCATTAATATATATACACTTCTCCATACTGATCCCTTACAAATGTGTCTATATATTAATGCACTCGACTGTATGTGCGCATTTAAGGGACGCATTTTAAAAATGTACTAAATCTATCTAATATTTTATTTGACATTTGTAGATACTTTTTCTGTAAACTTCTGTAAACCTCTGTAAATGTTTTGTTCTCGTTTGTCACGCGACAAGCATATATTCGCATTTTATACTTGTCTTACTCACACTTCTGTATCATGCGAGAGTGTGAGCAAATCAAAAATACCACAGGTGGTACAATAAAAATAAAAATTTAAATAAAATATTAGGTGATATTGATCGGTCAGCTGAGACCCCTCTGTGTTACACAGTTGTCAAAACGAACAGTATACTGCGCACTATGATAGAATTCTTGTCATTGACTCATTTATACTAGTCGTTAAAACCGAGTCGATAATCGATAACTCGATAAGCTAGATAGATTATCGATTATCGACTCGGTTTTAGCGACCAGTATTATTCTTCTTGGCATCATGGCACTTTCCTATTTCAGCCCAGTGTTATTGAGGGAGATAACGAATCTTCGATTTTTCGCAGCTACATCCCCAACTTAAAACACCTCGTTAGCTTCGAGATGTAATAAAATTCATGCAATTATGTTAATATATTACTTACCGGGGCTTTTAACAACTAGGTTCGAGTTTGATGACTGTAAGTACCCAAGTTGATCGTTGAGAATTATAGAAGCCATTGCTTCAGGTTTTTGATAAACCAATGAAACGTTTGGAAAGCTTCTGTTCGAGCAATAGACAGATTCTGCGACTAAACTATTTCTTACTCTTTCTTTCACTTATGAAGCGTTGTATGAGCGAAAGAGCCAGCACTTCTAAAATGTATAAGGGGATTATGTATATTACTTTTCTTTTTTTTGGACTAGGTATTTTATAACATTCCCTATAAACTTATATGAAGTAAAGTAGGGTAAGATGGAATTTTTTAAAGGGCTAAGAAAAAAGTTATCAGCATTAAGTACTAATGACTTTATGTATTGCCGAAATGTAATGTATTAATACTTGCTTTCTAAAGATACAGCAATAAAGAAAAGAGTAGTTTTATTCGTAGAATTTGTCTATTAGTTCAAAACACGCCATACGCATTCCAATCGAGTCGACGTAAGTAGTACCCTAGAACACCGACTAAGACCCCCACGACTTGTAAGCTAGTATACCCATCCATAATTTCCTGATTGGAATTGTCTAAAAGAAAGTAGATATAGTTAGTAGTTTCGGTGTCGGCGTCTAACGACGTGTAAGGTTATATTTTGTAAGGTTGTTTAAAAGTTACCAGTTCGGTGTCAAAATTGTTATCTGACTAGATTAGTTTGTTTGAAATTGATAAAATACTTAGTATTTAGCTCAAACGCCGGCACCGGCACCGACCCAGGCATATTTTACGATTTCTAAGACTTTTAACGAATTCTAAGACAAGTTTATTACATCGTACGTACGGCGAGCGAAAGCATTTTAGAGCTTTGTCGTATAATGACGTTAAACGGAAATCGTAAATGCGACAAAGCACTAAACTGCTTGAAATTCCCGTGCTCTGAGCTCGAATTAAGATCGGGACAAGACTGATTCAAGTCTGAATTCTAGAAAAGTTTTTTACTTTCACTTTTAAGGTATTTTTACCCCTAAGTCCCAGTAATTTAACTTGGACGTGGTACTCGTCGGACGGAACAGTGACAAGGAACAGTGACCGCGTGAGTCGGGTTTGTGCAGTAATTGTATTTGTTAGTGTAAGTGTTGAAGGCAAACCTCGAAACGTAGAAACTTCTACGCTTGGCTAGTCATAGCTAAAAATGATTCCATTGTTTTACTAGTTACCAATGTTACCATACGCTTCTTGAGAGAGTCGGGAGGCAAATGGTTGGAATTGACTAGTAAGTTGATAACTTTGATTGTGACTTTATTAACTCCCCTGAGATACCGACATACTTGACCTTGACTAAACGCTCCTAGAAGATAAACTAAGTTTCGCGGTTTGACTAAAACAATTAGAACTTATAAAAATATATAATAATTGATTATTATCCGACAAACAGCTCGTACTGTTTTTATTATACACAATTAACTATATTGTTGTGATTATCATTCAAGTAATTTATCGTAGATGTAAATTTATGTATTACTTACAGTCAGTAATATGAGTGTTAGTGACGATGATGTTTCGCATTTAATATTATATGTTTAAATATAGTTTCGTGGTTCGGTTGGAGTCGACAATAAATAAACTTGACGATACTGGAATCCAGAGAAACTGACATAAAAAAGTCTCGTACCATAGTGTTAGCTTTATTTCGTGTTAGTTCTCGTAATAAGTAGTAATAAATAGAAGGAATGGTTACAGCTTACGCGGCATAACGTAGTAGCTCCTGTACACCGCAGTTTTTCTATAGAATATTAGCTTTACTTAACGCTATAATGTTCTCTAGCACGGTTTGATCCGAGTTTGTAATGTTTTACTGTTTATATACACGAGAAGAGATTAAAATGAAGAGCAATTTGTGATCAAAAATAAAGTTATGCCATCTAGTTACAAAAATAGACAATGTAAAAATAAATACTAATCGTCTATCGACTCTATCTGAAATGAACTGTCAAAATAAAGTACGTTGGCCGGTCGGCGAAAATACTTTTTTTTTCTGATTTTGATATTTGGGTTCTATCGTTACTTTCCGCGGCCATTTCTTAACGCCATATCTATTTTCTAGTGACGGAAAATAGCCAATTAGGTTGAAACTCAGATTAAACTATGCTATAGTACGGCTTTGTTGTATCCAGCTCAATTCGAATAGAACACTAGCCGCTTCCCGTTCGCCATTGCTCAAATAGGCGCTTTTTAATACACGTATAAAACATTTCCATTGTTAAAATCCATGCAATATTCATAAGTGACCAAATGTAAACTTAATTACATTGAGAGGCCTATTAACACGAAATTGGGTTTTCGTTTATTTAAAAAAAAATATAGACAAAAATATTGAGATCGTTATGGTGTGGTAGGGAATTAACTGGTTAAAGTCAGCATACAGTTTTAAATTTGTTTTGAGTTTAGCATCAAAATAGGCAGGATATCTTCGTTATTACCATCATGGAACAGTGAAATTGTTAACGAATTTAGAATTGTTTGTTGCAAATGTTTAGAATATGTTCGTGTCTAAGAGTCAGGTAGCGATGCTCAACATTTGACGAAACGCTCAAATGCCTCGGCTACGAGTAATTTTTCTATTTCGAAGTAATTATGTGAGTAAATTATCCTGTCACTGCCAGCTCCAATGTAGAGCGAATACGAATATTTAGGGTTTTACCTTTGCCTCAAATACAATGCCACGACGACAAATTGTTATTTTTTCACAAGTCTGGCTCTAGACAGGTTATCTAAAGTGTCAGAACAAGTAAACGTAAATTGCATTTAACGTGGGTGTTCAATATGGACTGCAGTTTATCGCATGTTAAATCGAATAATTATGATACGAATTTGGTATGAAATTTTAATAGATAGGTCTATTGTCTAGTACTTAAATTACAAACGGGACTAGGTATTTGAAATAATACAATCATAGATGTTTCATGGCCTGCAAATCTTAATGTAGAATTTGCCTCTGTATAGAAAGAGAAGTACGGTGATTGTAAAAGATATACAGTGTGTAAATCTAATACGGGCGATCAATTACACCAGGCATGGGATTTATTAGTGTAATCATGGATTACAAGGTTTTTTTAAAGTTACTCTTAATTTAGACCCCACAGAATTTTTTCAAGATTATCGGAGCAGCAATGTAGGTACGAACATTTGTTATTGTTGATTTGGCAGTTATGTCATCTGCTTTTGAAATTAGCTGTCAACGAGTGCTTAACTCGCGTATGTTGCTTTACATTGCGCGCCGAATTATTTTGTATGGAAAATTTTGTTGCTCTGATTTTAAGTAAAAGTTATTTGAATGTACTTATTATGTCGTAAACTAACATCCCTTAAGAGCTTCGCCCGTATTAGACTTACACCCTGTATATTTGTCACGAGTCTCCTCTTTTCATGCAGATCTATTATGTCATTGACTATAGTCTCCGATAGATGAAAAAATCTCCTAAAAGATCTCCTAAATCAATCGACACGGAATCTACTTAAGCCGGCCGAAACACTCTTTATGTCGACGAATTTTATTCGATATATCAACGAATAAAATTTCTTATCTTGAAAAAGCCCACTTAGTATTTTCTAACGCTTTATTGGAGCATGTATATAACAATTTAATCATTCCCATTTAAGTTCAATAGACATTTCGACCGAAAGTAGCATGGAACGGTCTGGCCTGTATAGGTATACCTACCTATTAAGTAGTAGGTTAGGAACTTTTTAAATTCTGTTCATCGCTTCAGTTGCTTTATTTCTTCTTTAGGTGATAATAAAATAGTCAAGCAGGATAATTAAATTAATCCCATCAATAAAGGCGGCAAATAAATAAAAGAAAAACCGTTGAGCGAAAAACGATTGGTTTGCCAAACCATAACAAAAATCTAGCCTATATTATTCTGTCTCTTTGAAGTACGTATAAACCTAGATAACTACAATGTCTTCGGATTTCTAATAACGAACTCCATTTCACAACGCAATTTGTCTTATGTTGGTATTACTCAATTAAATGGCAGTAAACCCTTGTTAAAATTAATATGTATGTAAATGACTTTTACTCCAGTTGGTGTAAGTTTAGATAATAACAATTATTATTGGATTTCAATTGATTATATTCATGTATTCAAGTAACATAAGTGTTTGACTGCGGTTCAGCTCAACATAGCATTGTGCACAATATAAATAAAACAATTTATGTAAGTTATTAATGTTATTGCTGTTCAAAAAGCACGTCACCCAGGGTACAGAGTACAGACCAACTTTTGGTTATGGGGCTTCGCAATAAATGCGACTTCCGCGATTATATTTTTTTTCGCACACTTGATGCAAACATTTTTATATTATTGCTTGCTATGCGAATTCAGGAACAAATTTCTAATTATTTTAGTTGTAATCCATTCCACACAACTTTAAAACAATTTTACTATTGTTTGTTACGAGCTTATTTTCATCTACACATTTATATATATATATTTAGATCATTCTTTTTGTAATTATTTATTGCTAAAAATGTAAATATAATTTTGTTATTTAATTTTACGTTTAAAATATGATTTTTGTATTGATGCTTTGTTGTTTTGACAAGTCAGCAATTATTTTAAGGAAATGTATCCGCCAACTGATTATGTAATATCAGAGTTTGTTTAAGTTGTCACTTATAAAAATATTTTTATTGATAAAAATGTAGTCAGTATACGGTATAAGTGTACACGTAGTTTATAACTCAGTTTAATGAACAAACACATTACTTGTAATCATTATTATTGTAACTAAGTTATAGAGCAAGCGTCGACAGACGATACATAATTACATATGCACGTGGCGCACAGCACGGTTAAGATGGGCCCTTTTTGTCACTTATCGGTCGATAAATTATCAATGACTGTCAAACGTAGACAAGTCGTAGACACAAAAGTCGTTATCTATCCGCCATAAGTGACAAAGCGGCCATGGTGGGCCGCCTGGATCAACTAGTGTAAGACAAACATCACGATCAAATTAATGAATTCATGATGCACTCTAACGTCTCCCAATATGTTAATATATTTACATTAGGTACTGTCTATAGTTGAAACTTTGGAAACTTTTATAAAACGCACAAAATTGTTTACCTACGTACATTTTTGGAAGATTTTTGTGGTGGTTTTGTTTTGTCTATACAACGGTGACAGCCAAAGAATTGGAAGTGTGACTGGTGACCCGCTTTTGAAAAATTGTGATTCTTTTCTGAAAATGAATAAATAAACGTGCATTCTGATGTGCATACTTTTATTATTTCCCTACTTTCGATTACTGTGTCTCATACTTACTTTTGCACGAATCACGCGAGGTTTGAAAAAGTGGCATAAGTAAACCTTACGTGTTGTACAGTCGACGTCAAAAAAATAATTACGGTATAGGTGCCAAAAAAAAATTTTTTTACGCGACTTTATTTGCTTGAGATTAAGGTCGTGCAAGTAAGTTTTTGTCACCGTAATGATATCTTTGACCTCGCACAAAACTTCGTATTAAAACTTGCAGGGTCCCGTTTCTCAAAAGCTTGTACCTTGTAATACAAGCGGAAGTATCTTTTAACACCATTAATTAAATAAGTACTTTCGCTTATATTTAAGTTACAAGCTTTTCAGAAATAGGCCCCAAGTGTAAATCAGCTTTACAGAATGGATATTGAATTGAAACAACTAAAAGTGGATAATTCCTTTATTCCTGCTAGACACGTAATTATCATACGACATTCAGATTTTGGCTTTAAAACGTAGACATGATTTGGACGTTGCTTTCTTAAATCGTCCTTTAGAATTGAATCTTCATAAACATTTATGTTCTGGAATAACTTACTTATTAGTACAAGTTATTATAATCTCTAGTCAGCTTAGGAAAAACCAGGGTCTAAGTATTTAGGAATAAAGTTAAAGGTATTCTGAAACAATCTTTCCTATGCTTCCTTGCTTCGAAATGTAGACAACTATTTCAGGAAACTATGAGGAGTTATAGTAGTTGTCTTAAGGGTAGTTAAGTACTAATATAATATGTATAACATTAAGAAACATTCAGAGCTACTCAACATTGATTCAAAATCCTACTTAGGCGTTGATATCCTGTTGGTCCTTTCTTTAAGTCAGTCAAATAGTGGCCGAATAAATTCGGATTTTTCCTATTAAAATCACCCGTTTACCATTTCCTGTGTCGCCTAATCTAATTCTATGGGGGCAGGTGTCACAACAGAGGAACACATTTAGAATATTGTAATTTAAATTCCCAGATAGAAAAGCTTCCCTTTGCATGTTCAATAAGTACCTACTTTAGGCTATAGATTATAAAATAACGATTGGAATGACAAAGAAAAGTGCTGGAAAAGTATAGCACATAAGTAGGAAACTGAAACTTATAGATAGGCGACATTATGATGTCTCGCGATCATTTTTTGATTGAAGGAGTTCTCGATCAAGTAAGATCATATCGCTCTAGGGAGTAACACTCTAAGGCAGAGTTACTACCTACTAGTCAAAATCCTCAAGTATATGAGTAACAATAAAGGTGACTTTCGCTGCTAACTTGAACCCGGTATGCCACCGTCCAGCGTCGGTCTTTCGTCAAACTTAGCCAGCCCCTGCTGGCAGCATATTCCCATTCAAAATACACGTTTACGAGTATTCCTGCGTTCAACATTTCATCAGTTCATATCAAAAATCGGGGCGGGAAGGTTCTTGAGTGGCGGCCACGTACCGGAAGGCGTAGCGTGGGTAGGCCCCCCACAAGGTGGACCGATGACCTGGTGAAGGTCGCAGGAGTCCGCTGGATGCGGGTGGCGCAGGACCGGTCATTGTGGCAATCTTTGGGGGAGGCCTATGTTCAGCAGTGGACGTCTTTCGGCTGATATGATGATGATGATGATGATATCAAAAATCATCTGAGGTACAATGTAGCTCAGTGATCAGTGCTGCAAATCCAAGTAGAAGCTCTTCTCCCTCGGCTACGAGTATTTAGACAGAGAGACACATATAGGTAATATCTTTCCAAGAAATTATCCATCAGCATCAGCTCATCCCATTTAAGGGCAGCTCCCTTCCTCGCTCAAGCTTAGACCACGGGTATGCTGAAAGTTTCGCAGCGAGTTGTGATGTCGTGGTGACTGCGAGAGATGATGTGGCGATACTTGAGATAGCGCAACACCCGGCGGAATGTTGGTAATGCGAAGTTCGGCAGGTCCTCGTCTTCGTTTATTTCGCGTAAGATCTGAGGCAAACAGAATCACGATAGGTAATGATAATGAGTAGTGTTAAGACAAGCAGATTTGGTGAGACTAGCGGCCCTACCGCAAATTACGAAATCAGCATATTTCAGGTATTTTTCTCTGTCATTCTAATGACGACTTAGTTGGAGTGACAGAGACAAATCCCCGAAATTTACGAACTTCAGTGTTCGCGGTAGCAGGTCTGGTCTCACCCATTGACCCAATTTAGTTCTAGATGTAAGTGTCTATGTTATGGCCCGAGCCTCCGCTGGCTGGTACGGACGCCTGCCGCATACGAATGCTTACGAATTTTTTGTTAGACGAGCGTCCCCGGCAAGCGCTTGGTAATCCGCGTCAGCCAGGGCGACCCTTAGACCATAAGCCCGCTAAATCAAGGCCCGGCCCGGCACTGCACGGCACGGTACATTATAATGTGAGTTACCAATTCGCTCACTGCTGCTGAGATGTTGCACAAAGAAACAAACTGTTTTCAAACGTAATTAAATAAATAGATCATTGGCATCAGGAGAGTAATAAGTTGAGAATTGTGATGATCAACATCTTGAACAGAAATATTAATGTAAATTGCAACACCCACCAGGGTTCATGTAACTTATACTTATGTTTTGTACTATCTATATTGTTATGTAACTTATATTATTGTTAATAAATGCAAATGAATAAAAATAAAAACAGACAGAAGGCGCAAAATGCTACAATTATACTCACAGAAAACCATAATAGGTACGGTTCCAATCAAATCACATTTTAAAAGAGATATCAAACGCACACAATGAGATGAAAGTGTAGGTATACCTACATCTACTGAATTTGCTGGTAGGCATTCTGTATGTGTGTGCGGACTCAGGGAAGTAGATTTCAATAATTTCCAGCTGCGCAGAACTGCATTGATTGCACTGTCTAATTGCGGCCATAAAATGGCGGCGTAAAAACAACTGCACAACAAAATGTCGTCTTCCTGAGATTAATATCGTATCCCACACTTGGATAGGGTAGGAATGATTTATTTCGCTACAGCCAAAAATCGAAATCACCGTAAGACTAAAACTACTTAATATTTAAGTTTCACTCTATTCAAATCTAAACCAAAACGCGATACCTACGTAAATTAATTAAGTTGGTACTTACGTTCTCTGGTCTTGGCACTCCATGTCCTATCTCGTGAAAGAAGCAGTAGATCTTCCTTCTTATAGCTGCCATGGTTTCTTCATCTACCAGCTCAGTCACAGGCCGGCGGCGGCCTTTACGATCACAGATCAAACGGCCAGAGAGTTTCGGCGCGGGAGGCTCCTCAGGATCTTCATCACTGCCTTTCGGAGCCCAATAATTATGCGGAAAGGACTTGTTCACGTACTTGTATACATTTATTATTATCTCCTGTTCCTCAGGAGAAAACGGTCTGGCTCTTCTACCGGCCGGTTGATCTTGTTCCTGTTCCATCCTCCCGTCCACGAACCGAATGGAAGCCACGAGGGCGATCATTGTGACGGTTTTCTAGAAACTTTTTAGTTAATAAAACGCGGAAGTAATTTCCGCACAAAGGCCTGTTGCTTTCTAAGGCGCACTAGGCGGAATTAATCAATATGTATTAAAAACAAAAATACATGCCCCAGAAGGACAACACACCGGCGCAGTTGTGCGCAACAGGAGAAGTCATCAATAAATTCACGCAGTTATCCTGTACAATAATAGGTACCATACAGCAAGTTGCCTATATTTTCACACATTAATATTATAGAGTTACATAGCAAATACATTTTAATCAATTATTAATCACTATCCGGCAACGTGACCATCTTATTTGAATCGAATATTAAACATTATTTTAAATATCGCGCCTTTTTAGTGACAGGAGAGTTCGACAGATTATAAAGTTTGAAGCAACTGTGCAAAATTTTGCTTATTATGTTGGTACAAGCGACAAATCAAGTTGATCTATGGTTGACTATGGGTATTAAAGGAACATTTTGTAATCTGTGGTTTGCAACTGTCACATTCTATACGTGTTTTCATCATTATCTGTACTGTAGTATCTATGGCACACAGCACAGCTGCGCTACGCGCTCTCTTAGCGCACTGTATGTGTAATCGCTCCGAGACTTTTATTAATATACATTCAGCTTCGTTTCATAATTCGTTTGTTTTTAGTGATCCAAATTAATTATTTTCACGCCTGATTAATATCTTTGCCCTTTTGTAAAGAGCGGATGGTATAATTGGGTCATCATAATAAAGAAGTGGTTTGTTTAGTCCTGTGAGTCACTCGTCACATTGTTTATGAAACTCGTGTAATGGCTTAGCAATGTTATCGTCGTCTAAATAGTTATTCAGTGATAGTGCCCCGATCCCGATGGATACGCCGCCGGTCCCGAAGCCGAGGAGTGCGTTCCTGCCACAAAACGATCCGCTAAAGCGTCCGGTTCCCCTGCCGAGAACGAAGATCACTACCAACGACAGAGTATCGGCCTCGGACATATTCCGATCTATAAGTACAGTGTCTAAACAGATCTCTGAAGATGTGGCGCAGAAAGTGAGCAGCTCGGCCAGGTCGGCCAACGAAAAGATAGAGAAATCCCTTCAGGATGGATCCAAGTTCGCTAAAGGTACGCTGGAGAAGACCCTCACGACGTCGCGGGCCATGCGGGACTCCGTTACCAAGTCCGTTATCGAGGGCACGAGGAGTGCGGGCATGAAGCTTCGCAAGGTGAAGAAAACAGACTCACTGGAAGAGACTGAAGACCAGCGGTGTGTCTCCATGCCCGTGGTCGACGTCAGTCTATTCGATAACATCCAGTTCCACTCACCATTATTAGAACAGAAGAGGTACAAAGCCGAGAACGAAAACGCCCAAGAATTGCCATCGCTAAACCTGAATGCTTCCCATTTTGATGATCTCTCTCTATTTTCCACAAACTCAGACTCCAATACAGACACAGTCAGCAACTTCTCATACGACAGCCGAGAATCAGATCAAAACAATTACACTAATTTGGAAAATGAACAGCTGACATATGATACTCCGAAACCTTCAAGAGCAAATAGTGTAGTAAGCATAAGGTCAGCACCAGATGTACCAGAAAGACGGAAAAAAAGAGAGACCATTGAGGTTATGAGGCAAAACTCAATGTATGAAAACTGGACCCTGCCGAATAGTACCATTAGCAGTACTCAGACAAGTACAAATAGTAATAAGATACAAAGACCTAGTAAAAGTACAATATATGAGTTTGATCCACTCAACACAAGCAAACCTACTCCTAAGTATGATGGCGTAAGTAATGAACTGTTACTACTGGAATCATTCTTAATAGGAGATACTTACGGAACCATAGTTACTACAGATAATTCAGATGAGACATTTGACTTCCGAGACAGTGAATATTTCAATCCTCCGACTCCACCTGAGAGATCTGACAGCCTCTTCCCTGAGACGGAGACAAAAGATGAAAAAGCCCCAATGGTGGATAAAGACAACAACTCCAACTGGTTTGTTGCTAGCGACACTGACTCGCTGCCTAAAGCTGGCGAGAGATCCACAAGCACACACTCTGTTATGCAGAAATTCTCAAGCATGTTAAAATTGGACAATGTGTTACACAAATCGTCAAAAGTGGTAGTACCTAAAGTTGATACAGTAGAAAGACCGCCAGTAAACAGCTTGCCAGTGCAATTCTTCAGTGGCACATTAACGAAAGTAATGTCTGGGGGTGTTGAGGACTTGTTTAAGAACTCGCAGACTAGGTTCTGTGTGCTGTCAGAGCAGAAGTTGTTGTGTTATACCGATCCAACAAACTCGGTATTAAAGGAGACTTATCCACTGGACACTATAAACTCCTTGCAAGTTGTGCTGCCCCTCTCCTCCAGGTAAGACATTATTTATTACCTTATTTAGTTGCTATCCAAAGATGTTTCTGAAACGAATAATGTCTATGATTTTCTAATAAGGCCATTGTAATCATTATAAATGTTATACATTTCTCATTTTATGAAACATACAGAAAGTATATAGAATCAAGAATAAATGGGGAGAATAAATCAAATGAAAAAAATACTTGTTTCAAAACTTATTATTTAATTGCTGATAAACCCACAAGTTTGTAATTGTTATATACAGTCGAAGACAAAATAAGGGGTATACAAAAACGTTCAAAAATGTGTCCCAGTGCACTCTAATTCTGTGTAATAAGAATGTCGTAACATATTTATGAACGGATTCTTTCGATACTTATTTTTGCACTTGACTGTACCTAATTATAGTTTAAAGTATGGCACACACCTTTTTTTGCTGTAATAATAAAACCATACAGCGTGTTTTCAAATACAATAGTGAAAGCCGATGTTGGTGCTCAAAAATGTAAGCTCTATCCCTAAAAAATGTCATGAAACTTTACAAATTAGATTATCCAACATCATTTAATATGCCGTCATATCAATCCTGAGAGATTTATTTTAAGCTGTACATCATTATCCCCTTTTCCTTAAACCATGACGTGTGCACTTTATACCCTGGCAAGGTTATAATTACTTACACATATTTACCTTATATTGCAGGAGTAAAAGTATATATTTAATTGATCCTGCCATAGTTAAAGGTTAGAGGGTCTAATCACAATGACTCATTCATTAATACGCTGTTACTCATTAGATGGCTCATTAGCACTAAGTATTCAAGTAATTCTAGCTGTCCACTAAGTAAATCTATGATGCAATATTAGGTTTCTATGTTCGAATTAGGATTGTAACACTGGAAAGTTAATTTCTTCTCATTGTTTAACATGTCCAAACATATATTTATTATTTAATATAATTCGGACGGAATAAGAAGTTTCGTCGGCTACTAGATATTTGAAATGATTAATTGGAGAAATGTTATTTGTAAATTCCTCATGTACAGTTGACGTCAAAGATATCTGTGACTGTACATGTCAGTATTTCTATGCCACTGGCATAGAAGTAAGAATTTGATTTCTGCAAATGGCACAGTAATAATTTTATTTTCATTTATATATGTTTTTGGCATAGGGTGAGATTTTGCTGATACTTGGCATAGGGTCAGATTTTGCTTATACTGTAGGTTTAGTTATTAGCAGCTAATTGGTACGATAACATGTCGCCACGAGAAAGAACCATTTTATACTAACTATATTAACAATGAGGGACAGAGTCTATCTCGCATGTGTTAACCTTTTGACCGCCAAAGACGGCAAATGACGTCTTTATAAAATTGTGCCACTCACGCCAATGACGGCATTTGACGTTATTTTTTTTGATGAAAATCTGTTAAATTTTTATGTTGGCATTATTTCGTCGCAAATCTATTTTTTGCCCCAACGGCGTCAGTGGCACGGTAAATTGTTTCGCGGCTTGGCGTTCAAAAGGTTAAACCCACAGACGCGTCATCGCGTCCGATGCTTACTTCCAAGTAAGGTCCGACCGAGACTATGGATTTTGTCTTGGCCGAGACCGAGACTAGTACAATTTAGTTCGTGGCCGAGAATCTCGGTCGGACCTTACTTCCAAGCCATCAAAACCTAATCTCTTTCCAGCACCTCAAGCACATACATGCTGGAGCTCTCAGTGAGCACCGGAACGCGCAGCACTCCGCGCAAGGTGCTCTTCAGTTGCGCTAGCGCATCCGAGCGACGGAACTGGGCCCAGAAGATGGCGGAGCACCTGGCTGGGGAGTTCCCAACCAAATACACGGCCGAGTTCACTAGGTGCGGGTGGTGTTATTTAAAGGTGAGTGCTTTGCGAGTGTTTAAACCTTTTTTCTGACGGGACTCTTGTGAATTTTTTTATAGAGCCCCAAACAAAAGGTAATATATTAAAATCATGTTGGAGTCGAACGGTAATTTAGTCATAATAGGAGTATTTGTTACTTTAACCAAGGCGTGAACGAAGTGATAGAGAAAAATGCTCGTAATGTACGATTTTCGAAATTGGCGGTAGGTATACCCTCAGAGATTATATGTAGAACAGCTTTTTTATAATTATTTCTTTCTCTGAGCCCCCATGCATACTTCATCATCGCAGCGCCGTACTGACATAGCATATGTTTACATTAGTTCAATGCGTTCTCAATTATTTTTCTGTATGCAATTCCTAAAGCAGAGCAGTTTTCGTTAAACGTTTTCAATGTTAACGTAGATCCAGTTGCTGAATCCAGTGATATCGGATCCAGTGATGCTGGATTTAGTAACTGGATCCATGTAAATCATTTTTTAGATCGTGTAGTATGTAGATTTGTAGAATTCGAAGGACAACAAGATAATCTACATCGAACAACCACAAAAAGATTCTAATTTTAGTCAGCATATTTTGATTAACCGTAATTAGTTGTATACAATATTTTTTTCCCCTCACTAGCTCGTTAATCGCTCGTTTATCCTTTAATACGAGCGGGTAAAAACGCTTTTTACACACTTGTGAATAAAGTAATTTGACATTTCTCTAATTCCTATAGCCCCCTACTTAGGGCTGCCAACCATAGTTCACAAATATGCGGTACATTCACGAATGAATTGCGGGACATGGCTATAAAATGCGGGACGCATGCATGCAAATGCATGAAAAAGTGTATCAAGTGATAAAAACCGACGAAGCGCGAGCCGGATTCACGTACAAAGGGTCCCGTAGCAGTAAATGTAAAAAAAATATTATAGGTACACTTTTTACAGATTTTCCTGTAAACTATATACATAAGGAACTATTTTCTGTAATTATTGCCAAATATTAAGCTCAGTACTTTCGATATTATTGTTGTTTAGTGTTCCCTGAAAAACGGGACAATCGGCGTCCCGCGCGAACCCTTTGCGGGACCCATACTTCGAGACCCCAGAAACGGGACGTCCCGCATATAGCGGGACGGTTGGCAGCCCTACCCCTACTGCCTAGTATAAGTGGATCTGTATGACCGTAGTAAACATGCGCAATCGGAGCTCACATGTTAAATTGGTCGTTTCTCATGTGACTTTGTAAGCCATTGGCAATATTTAAGATCCATAAGTAACTCTATTCTACGATACGTTTCGACATTGAGTTTTAAATAGTTTCTTTAAGTTAATTTACATTTGGATGAGATTTGTAATCATATTTCCTCGCGATAGTGAGGGGAAAAAAGTTGTATTACACTTGGCGGCAAAGTTTGTTCAACTCTCGTGCCTTGAGACCTTCGCAATGCTCAAGATTCCAGTTTTTGAACCACTCGCTACGCTCGTGGCTCAATTTTGGAATCTTTCGCTAGCTCAGGTCTCAATATTGACACGACAGTTAAACAACAACTTTGCCCCCTTGTATAATAAATAACTATTTATTACGATCGTTTTATATTGCAAGTACGTCGTATAAATATAAATAAAAACAATGAGGACGTATCAAAAGCATTATGCTATCTACTCTTATCAACCAGACTAGCCTAAAACTAACCATTCATTGAAATTACCGCTTTATACCATTTATTATAAATACGAACATCGTTTGACACAATACGACTTAAGAGAAAGTGCAAAACAAACATGACATTGTATTGAATATGTGCATAATAATGTAATGATACTTATTGCGAGATAATAAGTACCAAATTGCCGTAACGGCCTACTGATCCCAATGAGATACGAACGGCACTTATAACGGTTTTGTGATTTTGAAGGATGTTTTTGGCAAATGTTTTACAGACAATGAATAGGTATCTTGAACGTCACGAGCTGGTCGCGTGGTGATGGCTGTAAGAATAGTGATGCGGTCTCATCAGCCGAGCTCCCACAGCTCCGATCCGCTCCGCGTCTGTGGAACCGCACCCTTAGTGTTACGTTTGACTTACTATAGATGTTTGCTAGGGATTTATAATGTAATTTATACGTTTTTTTATCCTTTTTGCCAAGCTTCGGTCTCGGTCAGACCTTACTTCAATCCCTTAGTCGACTCTCACGATATCCACCGGAAGAGTTTACGTGGTGACAATTCTTACTGCCGCAACCAAGTGGCCCGTATCTGTAGTATAACCCAATTCAAACATTCCGACCAAAGGGACTGACTTTTGTTAATGAGAAAACGTTCTTATGATCCCTTCCTCAGTATATACAACGTCCTCATCAACCTGTCTCAGTCCACTGCTGGACGTAGGCCTCTCCTACTAACTATGCGTATACACGCATTAGGAGGTAAATGCCCATAATCACCACGCCTGGGCAAGCAGATTGGCTATCGCAGTAATGTGTCCACTATGATGACGCTGCTGCCCATCATCAATCATTAAAGAATGGTCAGTGACACTTCTATCCCTTAGTCGACTCTTACGACTCCCGCGGGAAGAGTTGGGGTGGTGACAAATGTATTCTTACTGCCGTCACCACACGGCGCACACAAATATACTATACAACGTCACATGCATTAAAAATACAAAACGTCTCAGTCAAACCTAGCTGGAATGCCGCATAATTAAACTTGTGTTAATTACTTCCCCTAATTAAATTTCCATTCTAGTCTCGGTTTATAGTTAGCTCTCACCTTCGGCTCGGACGGCTAAATTACTCGCGCCTTTCTAATTTCTAAAGGTTAGCTGGAAGACATCCCTTACAGGGGTAAGTTTTGGCATTTACACCTGCCCTTTCCTGTAAGTAGATCTATTTGTAACACCTGTTTTTTAGAATTAAGGATTCTTGTTGTTCTATTCTTCTACAGGTGCGTTTAAACCAAAAGAGCATTCGCTATTATAGCGCCCGTTCTACGAAATCAACCAATCACGTTTTGTGTACCGATCGAATTTCGTAGAGTGGGAGGTTAGAACAGCGAATGCTCTTTTAGTTTGAACGCACCTTTAGATGGCTGTGTAATGAATTATGTTCTTAAAAAATAAAACAAATTGCCCGCCTCGTATCGCACATTACAGTCTCGCTTACGCTCATCCGGCTATCCCTAGCTGTAAAATAATGCACAATGTCCAACAGTTACCATGTAACTTGCACGCTAATGCCTAGATTCTATGTCCTAGGACTCAGATGTCCGAATCTGTTTACGATGCATGAATATAGGTCGCGTTTGTAGCCTAGGCACACCCCTCGGGTTATCTAATCCTGTTTTATAATCTTAACTGTTCCGAATGATATGATAACACGCGAGGGCTGACATGTACTCGGATATGGCGTGGCGTCAAACCTTGTTTTATACTAAATAGTTCGATAGTTAAAATTCACGCAGTTTGTGCATAGTGACGTTGCACTTTCCAAGGTTGATATCGTCGGCTGACAATCAAAACTTACTGTAAAAACTGTCGGTTTGTCGTATGTCAGTACTAAATGAGAATTGAGATACGGGGCCCCTGGTTTCTTATACCCTTCTTTTAGCAACGAGTACCTATTTAAAGAAATACCCTTGAAATAAAATTAAAGAAAAAAAAAACCTTTTTAAAAACAAGCTTTTATTATTTGTTTATAAAATGAACTAAAAAGTTAAAAATAAATTAACTCTAAAAAGAAATATAACACTTTGTAACTTGATTGTAACCTTTAACGACAAATAAGCGTCTTCGTCTAGGACAAAATAATTCCATATTGTACAAATTTATTTAATTTTAACACTAAAACTTTTCACCATACATAATTATTCAATCTCGTCCCCCCTCTTTATCATAGTCCCCATTTATAAATGAAAGCGTGTTACATTTAATACAACACAACATTTTCCTCAAGTTATCACAATGTAACACGCTTTCATTTATAAAATGGGGACTATGATAAAGAGGGGGGACGAGATTGAATAATTATGTATGGTGAAAAGTTTTAGTGTTAAAATTAAATAAATTTGTACAATATGGAATTATTTTGTCCTAGACGAAGACGCTTATTTGTCGTTAAAGGTTACAATCAAGTTACAAAGTGTTATATTTCTTTTTAGAGTTAATTTATTTTTAACTTTTTAGTTCATTTTATAAACAAATAATAAAAGCTTGTTTTTAAAAAGGTTTTTTTTTTTCTTTAATTTTATTTTTAACTTTTTAGTACCTCTATTTTTAATTCGAGATTTACTACGACGTAGGTCGCAGCGCGTAGCAGCGTTATTCCGTTATGAAGTCCGTAGTTCGTTCACATGATATGTAATACTCGTATGTACAGTCAAGTGCAAAAATAAGTATCGAAAGAATCCGTTCATAAATATGTTACGACGTTCTTATTACACAGAATTAGAGTGCACTGGGACATATTTTTGAACGTTTTTGTATACCCCTTATTTTGTCTTCGACTATACTGATTTAAATATCAATAATGTTGAAATTATGTAATCACTTGTTAGTTATTTGTAACGTTTCTCATTCTATCCATTTCTTTTAATGCATCAACATTACAAGGTTTCTTCGACGTCAACTTGGATCAGTCAAGTTCTTCGATTTGAAGACCTGCTAAAGACCTAACTCGGCTTAAAGCGACATAAGCTTGACCAGCAGCGAACAATTTGGAGCCTAGATAAATAACAGCATGATCTACAGTAGGTCCCTACATTTTATGCACAGTTGAAGCCCAAGACAAGACAATCGGGAGCATTCTTCTTTCAGCTGTGCCGTGATTAAATTTAGCAGGAAATTGAACTGATTTAGGGTGTATTAAGTATGTGAATGCCATCGTTACCAAAGTCTACGCGAACCGATGGTACATCGCTATCGTATAGTTGAGCATGTCTGTAATACGGCCATATGATTTCAGTGATGTGACCTATTGCTCCATTCACAAGTCCCTTAGCAACGTCAACGTTAGACCTCTACATAACTTTAGCACCAACAAATATTTCTAGTTCTTTTGTAAGACCTTCTGTTTTGTTAATGTCCGTGTGTAGGTATTATTTTATTAATATCAATCTGATCATTCTTTTTTGATCCATCAATTAATTGATCTTGTGCTATTATTTTAAACATTTGTGTATTCTTCTTCCTAAAATGTTCGAGAACGGCTGAATTATGTTTATTGACATGCTGATTCGTTGGGTAAATACGTAGAGCTTTTTCAATCGAGATCTCTCCAGAGCTATTTGAAGATACTTTCTGCATAAGATCAGAAAAGTGTTCGGTAGTCAGCTCACCTACTCTTAAAGCGTTCAATATATTCACAAACTTGTCGCAACCTTTTTGTCTCATGTTCTCTTTTAGCTCTATTAAAGAGAACAAGCGCCACAAATGTGTCGCTGGAACCATTCTTGCTGGTTGATCGAATACTTGGTTTCCGCGTACCGGAGGCAGTTGCATTAGATCGCCGAACAAGAGCACATTAAGACCACCGAACATTTCTTCACTATTCTTAAGTTGTTTTAATCTAGAGCCGATCATGCAAAGCATCTCATACGGGACCATTGATATTTCGTCAATAAATAGAAATTGTATACAGGGTGTTTGTTATGTCGTTAGCCAAATTTGGATATGTCATTCGCGATCACCAGTACACAACATTTTTGAAAAAAAAAGTGACACTTTTTTTTAGTTTTTTTCCCGTTTTTTATCCGGCAAAAACATAATTTGTGGTCACTAGGCAAGTTTGTTTCAATCCGTGCGATTCGATGGCAGACAAAAGGGTAGCAGGTTTGAGAAGTCAAGTCTTAGCCAATCAGGAGTTCATCATAAGCACCGATCAGCCGACGTCACTCACCCCACCATCGGCACTAAACAATGAATAAAATGTCCTACCTACATGCACACACGATTGTTATTTGAAAACTGCCCAAGCGCATACCTACCTGTACCTGCTCGTCGTCATCAACAATTCAATTTGCTTAGAGAGTGCATTAGAATCGATATCTGAGGTAAACCAGTACGCGTTTGTATGACGGAACATTTAAGTTACTCCGTTCTTGAGGTCAAATTATGCTGGCTCGGCTGATCGCAAGATGCCATGTGCCATTTGTACAGCACTCTGTAAACAAAGAAGGAGTGCGCTTGCGTGAACGCGCTCGAGTCAAACTACACTCAGATCGGCGCGCAACTCAAAATACCCTCATTATTAGTACTGTATGCGATAGACTGATAATGCTGTCTCGTGGTATTTACCTGCAAGTTAAGCTCCACCTCCATTCCCCACCACGTGTAGGAAACTTGTTACGTACGTTATAACGCATTGAATTAGTTACCTTATGCGGGTTAATTAAAGTTGCAAACTCAAACACCCTTTCCAATCTGATTTGGCAGTTATGAGATGGTGGGGCAGTTAGTACGCAAAGTAAGCAAGTGATCATAGTGACCAAACATCCGTTAGATAATGGGATTTCAAAAAAAATCTATAACAAAAAGGATAATGAAAAATGGATTATTTTTGTTTTACCAAATATTTTTTTACGCCTTTACCCAACACATATTGCAATATGGCTAATGATATAAAAAACACCCTGTATCTTTCCACTGTAACCGCAACAATTTGAGAAATTTCCCGTCAGCATGGGCATCTGGGTTATCCTTCCATTTTTTTTGCACAGGTAGCTTTAGTGCAGTATGAAGTGTAGAGCCTCCAATCAAACGCGCTGCAACCCCTGTTACAGCGCACACTTTAACGACAGTCTTGGCATGGCAACGGTTGGCTTGATTTTTCAGCAATTTGAACAAAAATGTTTTACCAGTTCCTGCATTCCCTGTTATGAAGAGCCTTAGTCTGTTGTCGTTTCCTTGAATCTGCTCTTGAATATTTCGTGTCATAAATCGAAACACTTCCGCCTGATCAGCATTCATAGCTCTGCAAGACGTATTGAACTCATCATCAGCCATACAATGTTCAGGTGCTTCGATTTCATCAATGGGTTCGTCGTTAGGTTGTAGATTTTCTTCGTCGAGAATGCGAAATGCGTGAACTTCGTTAAACGCATTTTCTAGCTGTCGGTCTCGTTCTCTAAAAAGTTGCATACGCTCGTTGGTTTGGCGGAGGAATTCTTCTCTTGCTAGGAATGCTTCCTGAGCGGAGTCGTGTTCTTCCAGTAACTCACATTCATTACGATACGGCATGTATTGTAGCAACAGACTACAATAATAGTTCTCGGGATCTGTTGCTGCTACTACGGACTCGGAGTTCCTATGGCCACGTTCCGGCTCCAACATCAGACCCTGGTTACCATAGAGTATCAAAGTACTCGTCAAGACTAATCCAATGAGCTCAAACTCGATGGGGTTGCGTAGTTTAATTACGGAGTTCCTATGGCCACCTTCCGGCTCCATCATCAGACCCTGGTTATCATATAGTATCAAAGTACTCGTCAAGACTAATCCAATGAGCTCAAACTCGATGGGGTTGCGTCGTTTAATTACGGAGTTCCTATGGCCACCTTCCAACTCCAACATCAGACCCTGGTTACCATATAGTATCAAAGTACTCGTCAAGACTAATCCAATGAGCTCAAACTCGATAGGGTTGCATCATTTAATTACGGAGTTCCTATGGCCACTTTCCGGCTCCATCATCAGACCCTGGTTACCATATAGTATCAAAGTACTCGTCAAGACTAATCCAATGAGCTCAAACTCGATGGGGTTGCGTCGTTTAATTACGGAGTTCCTATGGCCACCTTCCAACTCCAACATCAGACCCTGGTTACCATATAGTATCAAAGTACTCGTCAAGACTAATCCAATGAGCTCAAACTCGATAGGGTTGCATCGTTTAATTACGGAGTTCCTATGGCCACCTTCCGGCTCCATTATCAGACCCTGGTTACCATATAGTATCAAAGTACTTGTCAAGACGAATCTAATGAGCTCAAACTCGATAGGGTTGCATCATTTAATTACGGAGTTCCTATGGCCACCTTCCGGCTCCATCATCAGACCCTGGTTACCATATAGTATCAAAGTACTCGTCAAGATGAATCTAATAAGCTCAAACTCGATAGGGTTGCATCATTTAATTACGGAGTTCCTATGGCCACCTTCCGGCTCCATCATCAGAACCTGGTTACCATATAGTATCAAAGTACTTGTCAAGACGAATCTAATGAGCTCAAACTCGATAGGGTTGCATCATTTAATTACGGAGTTCCTATGGCCACCTTCCGGCTCCATCATCAGACCCTGGTTACCATATAGTATCAAAGTACTCGTCAAGACTAATCCAATGAGCTCAAACTCGATGGGGTTGCGTCGTTTAATTACGGAGTTCCTATGGCCACCTTCCAACTCCAACATCAGACCCTGGTTACCATATAGTATCAAAGTACTCATCAAGACTAATCCAATGAGCTCAAACTCGATAGGGTTGCATCATTTAATTACGGAGTTCCTATGGCCACCTTCCGGCTCCATCATCAGACCCTGGTTACCATATAGTATCAAAGTACTTGTCAAGACGAATCTAATGAGCTCAAACTCGATAGGGTTGCATCATTTAATTACGGAGTTCCTATGACCACCTTCCGGCTCCATCATCAGATCAGCTCTATGTCACAATAACATTGCATTGTCATCCGATTTATACATGCATTCAAAATTTCAGCTCAATCGGAAACCGGGAAGTGGAACAAATTTAAGTTGCAAGATTTGATTACAGAACGACAGACAACGGGACAGGTGAAACTAAATAAAAGCTTGTAAAAAATGGTCCGTGTCTAGTGGCATGTTTACTTGTTTAGCCATCCTTGCGGACGTCGGGTTTTGTTCTGTTTTACTTTATACTATTTTTTTTAATGCCGGCATTTTTTTAGAATTGAAGCGCAGGGCTCCCTTTTACTCGAGGCCCGTAGCATTTGCGTACTTCTGCTGTTAGGTAAGTTGGGTCAACCCGCCTGGCACTAGTCGCACTAAAGTTTGATGACATGATGACATTCGTAGAATCGTGGTTACGTTGAAGCATTGGTTATTGAATCAATAAGTAAATTAGTTGCTAGTTGAGTTCTATGAAACACTTGACAGCTGATTTGTGCAAGGCTTAGTTTATTCTATTGATTTTTCCTCATAATTTGAACTGGGGACTTCGCTTAATACTGCTTTTGCCATCGTACTGTAGTACAGATACAGATACGAGTATTTGGCCCTAACAAAGACTGTACAGTACAGTCAAGTGCAAAAATAAGTATCGAAAGAATCCGCTCATAAATATGTTACGACGTTCTTATTACACAGAATTAGAGTGCACTGGGACATATTTTTGAACATTTTTGTGTAAGTACACCTTATTTTGTCTTTGACTGTACACGATGAATTCTGGGCAAGGATTAACTAGCTTATCTGCCAAACGAATGCTCATATTTAAGCAACGTTGTCATTTGAATAATCATAATTTTGCATAAAACAGCGTGATTCAGGTGACCGTAAACATGGCATAACAGAAAAAAATAAGTTGATTCACTCATATTATTATTTTGTAATAACCATAGATTATTGAATATAAATAATTTCATTGAAGATTGCACGTAAAAAGATAATCCAATCAAAACATGGCCGAATTTCATCGTGTACAGTCTTTACTTCTCGTGTTGTATATTTTTACAATATTATATTAGATAAGTAGCAAATATAGACCATGCACAAAAGGTCCCCATGCATAATGGGTCCGCTTTCAAAATGTTTATCATTTTATTTAAAAAAATACCTTAAAACACATTTTAACTCGATTTAAATTTTTAAAAGCTAACTTTTAAAGTACAGTGCATTGAAACACTTTTTGCGATAGTTTTTGCTGGTTTGCCTATAATTGGCGAGTGAAAGTGGAATGGATTGTATGAAATGTATGACACTGCTTTGCTTATTATTCTAGGTAACTGTTTTCTATCTTGAATCGAGTACAGTTAAAAACACACAATAAATTAGAAACTGCTGTAATAACTAGTGGAACTATTTCTTTTTTTTTCTGTCATTGTTGACAGAAAATAATAACGTAATTGTAATTATACTAATTATATAGTCGTTATTTGTAGGAATTATGTGCTGGTAAAATAATGAGACAATGCATGATTAAATAGTAGGGAAGGGTCCCGGTTCTGGACCAAGAACCAGGAATTCCCGGTTCCGGTACCGTATTTGTATACGAGTAGAAAGCCAGAACCGGCCGCCCACCCTATTAAATAGTAAACAGCAGAAATTAGTTAGATAAGCGATACGTGACCATTCACAACCCTTTAATGGGTATTGGCATAATATTTGCCGTCATATAAAATAAAACCAAATAAATTTAGAAAGACGTACGGTTCGAAATTGAATGCTTTAACAAAGCTGTCAAATGGTCAAAGGGTTACCACGGAGATTCATCAGCGTGATGTATTTGAACAGAGGGTGCCACTTGTCAACGAAATTTCAGGACACTTGTTGAAAGGCAATTTAGTATGGCGTGCAGCTTCCATGTTTTATTTGTTCGTTAGTCGGAGCGTAGGTATCCGTAACGGTTCTTCCAATAAGAAAATATAAGATGCTACCAGTTCCTGATACTACAACGTGTAAAGGTGCATTCAGACCAAACGAACATTCGCAATTCTAACCCCCCACTCTACGAAATTCGATCGTTACACAAAACGTGATTGGTTGATTTCGTAGAGCAGGAGATAGAACAGCGAATGCTCTTTTGGTCTGAATGCACCTTTACACGAGCCACTGAAAACTATGAACGGGGTGATTTGGTAGATTATACTGAACAACTTTTACTATGGAGCTAAGCCAGAAATCTCAAAAAAAAAATTTGGCTCTTCATACAAAATGTCCTGATCGATCGGTCAAAATGCATGAAAAAGACAATTTTTTTTTAGATTTCGTGATTGGCGTCATAGTAAAAGTTGTTCAGTATAGCCTACTAAATCACCCCGTTCAAGGTTTTCAGTGGCTCGTGTAACATCCTGTATACAACTAAATCATGCCTAGGATACAGTTACCGAATCGGCCCTAACTGGTATTCTTTCACCGAAGCTAGTGAGGGCCGATCGCAAATGGATCACGGATATTTCGCGGCGCATTGTTGCGTGTCA